>JANSTQ010024900.1:0-16120 GCA_026167885.1 Bergia puertoricense | reverse complement strand
GGGGGGGGTTAGGTTAAATGTGGTTTCGAAATTTAGCTGGTTGAATCAGCCAACTCAAGCATTAATTTATGCGTCGCTCTTGGGATGTGGATGGGTGTGTGAAGTTAAATGTGGTGTACAAAATTTAGCTGTTGAACAAGCCATCTCAAACTTTAATTTACGCGCGTCCTTCGCGATGTGAGTGGGTGGTTGATGTTAAACATTGTCTTTGAAGTCTAGTTGAGTGAACCAGCCAAGTCACGCAATATTTTATGCGTGGCCTTCTGTTGTTTTAAAAAGAAGTGGTTCAAAGGTTAATTTTGTTATGGTACGACACCTAATTCTTTTAATATAAATGATTTTTGGGGTTTTTTTTAATTGTGGAAGTCGCTGGTAGTCTGTTCCAAACATGTGAGCACTAAGAGGTGTATATTAGGTGACTGTGAAAAGTTCTTTGTTGACACGCAACTGCGAGACAGTGTTACTGAAGATGAAGAACTGCTAACCTCGGCTAAATTAGATGGCTCTACCATTTTCAAAACAAGGCATCTTTTTGTTTGCAGTTTGACAAGACAAGACGCAAGTGTTTGATGGCTTGGTATGACTACGTTCAACAATGTCGGACAAAGGAAGAAAGGAAGCTTATGGCGGATGAACAGTGTAGAATATCATGTCTTAAAAGATTCTTGAGAAGGTGGCAGGATCGGGTGAGTCGGTGCATCTGCACATCTCGCTGTTGTAGAAATTTATGCAACTCAACTTGCGATATCATACATGTATGTTTTAAAAGTTTTCTCTATTCTGTCTTTTGTTTTTTTCTACCCATTACCGACGATTTTTCAAAATTCGTCCAAAAATTTCTGATAATTTCTGAAGACTATTTCCAAAAACCGTAAAACTTAGTAAAAACATTTTCGCCAATTTTCAATTTCCTAAGATTTTTCGTAAATTTTCGAAAATTCGCCGTGTATTTTGTCTATATATCCTCAATGTATCTGCCTGACTTCCTACACAGTTGATTGGAGGCTCCTAACATGATCTTATACATAACTTTGCCACCATTTTCACTGTTACACGACCCTTTTAAATTATCACCTCTCTGAGGTTTGTTTCGGGCTGCCGTCAATCAAATCGTCTTTCAAATGCATATCCCGGCTGTTAAAGCAGCGACATTGTTGTCCATCCACGAAATGTACATGTCTGCAGATCTGTGATTCATGAATGGTGCCATTTGTAATTAGACGCTCAAGCCCAAAACGACCTTCAGAAAGTAGAAAAAGCCTCAAGGGTCTCGTAGTGGCAACGAAAACATTGGTAATTGTTACCAAGAATATTGAGTAGTCAATTCGTAAAATACTAAAAAAGAAAACTAAAAATTACTAACTGTATCCCAAGGGATAAGAACCACTCCGTCTGCTGGGGCTGCAAAGATACGATTTTTCATAAAACGATACATGTCTCGATACAGATGTCACGATACGAGATACGATACGATACAGTATATACAAAAGAACCGCATTTGAAGAACAAGACACCGAGGGAGAGACAATTGTAAATTAACCCACGTGGTTTTGTTTTACTCGTGGGCTCGGGTATGTACAGCAGACATTTTGTTGAAAGACTGCATGGTCACATGCATACGTTCCATAAAAATATTTTGCAAAAAAAATATCACTCTTGGACCCCCAGGGTTTTTATTCGTCAAGTTGTGTTATCACTGTTATGAGCAGGACGAGAAGTGTAATAAAACAGACTTTTTATTCTTCAAGTTGTGTTATCACTGTTATGAGCAGGACGAGAAATTAATAAACGGACTTTATTGCAACAAAAGCATGAAATATGAAGTGTATCGTATTTGTATCGATATCCGGTTTCAATATCGATATTTGTATCGTTAAAAGAAATATCACGATATTTGCGTATCGTGGTAGATCGTTGCTGCCCTACCGTCTGCCAGTCTGAACTTCATTACAGTACAAACATAAATCTAACATGTATTTATCTCGCTACAGTACACTGCCAAGAGAAGACTACTAAGTTTTGTGATTCACTGGAGGAGGGAAGCACTTGGTTAGTAGTATAACGAAACTATAACTGGTTTTCTTTTAATTTTAACTGATTTTAAGTTAGCCTGATTTTCAGACTTTTCTTTGTTCACTACTGGCAAGGCTTGGTTCGTTGAACGACGCCGTAATTTCCCCTTTCGTAAACGGTTGATGTCATTCGTTACAATCGACGCCATTTTGAACAACAGTCCTTAATTGCCATTTTCATAAAGAAGGCGAAGTCGTGATCGTGTACTAACCCCGGGGTTCGACATTAACGCTGGCCCGATGCCCCCAAGAAACGTTTTACCCCATCGGGCCAGCACGGGCCAGTAACTTTTGAAAAGTGGTGGCCCAGTGTGGCCAGCAACTCTCTTAAAAAATCACTTTGTAAATTCTGTCAATGAGAAAATACCTGGTCGGTCAGATATAAAAACTCAGTCAACATTAGGGCGATCGTAATCAGACAGCGTCAACTTATGACATCTGTGAAATCGACAAGGGTGAGACTGCGCAGACTACCATCGTGTTTAATTGGCTTTTGTTATGGTTAAATTTTTCATGTTGGGCTAGTGCACTTTCATGCTGGTCCAGTAAGTTTTGAATTTTACCAGCCCGATGGGCCAGTGACCTAAAATGCTTATTGTTGAGTCCTGAGTATCCTAACCCAAATAATAAAAGAAGAAACTAAATACAGAATTTTAAAAAAGCTAAATAGAACAAAGTAAGTACTGAAGAATATTGAACGTAGGACCGCTGGCATTTCAGTTCCTATGAACTACCACCACGCCAACAGCTCAGTTTACTGCCTTTCAGCATTTTGTATTGTATATCAATATTACAAATGGCAACAAATGTTGTTGGAGATGGCATCAGCTGTTACATATCGCATCCACTGTTTATGAAAGGGGAAATAAGCTGCGACACCCCACCGACAGCGAAAAAACTGAGTATGAAATTCGTGGTACTTTTTAGTAAG
Source organism: Bergia puertoricense (assembly GCA_026167885.1). Lineage (NCBI taxonomy): Eukaryota > Metazoa > Cnidaria > Anthozoa > Zoantharia > Parazoanthidae > Bergia > Bergia puertoricense. The sequence continues at coordinate 13,117 of JANSTQ010024900.1, read as the reverse complement.
TATTTCTCTTTTACAAAACAGACTGAGTTTGAATTTTAGATTTACGCGGACTAATATTTGCACTGGATATGGATTATTATAACTAGATCAATACTTATTGTTGTTATTGTCTGTCTAATCAGTGATTTGTTTCTACTAGTTACTAAGCAACACAAGGAGATGACGGAGGTAGTGCGTCACAGACGAGGCACTCGGTTGTTGAAGGAGAGGTTCCTATACTGGGTGGAGCTCACAAGAAAGAGTCAGGATGCAAAGACTTTTTATTATGACAAACTGTTGCCCAAGTAAGCGTTTCTATCAAACACTGGGTTATTTGGTTGAAACTTCCGTATTCAGCTAGATTTTCCTGGTTCTACACGTAAGAGTGAAACAAATATTTATAAAGGGAAAGGATAACGGTAAAAGCAATGGTGACGATAGTGGTAATGGTAGTGGTAATGGTAATGGCAAGGGTAATGGTAATAGTAACAACAGCAGCAACAGCAACGATTACAGTGACAGTAACAGCAACAGTAACAGTAACAGCAACAGCAACAATAACGGTGACAGTAACAGTAACAATAACAGTAACAGCAACAGCAACAATAACGGTAACAGCAACAGTAGCAGTAACAGTAACAGCAGCAGCAACAGCAACAGTAACAGCAGTAACAGTAGCAGTAGCAGTAACAGTAACAGTAACAGTAACAACAACAGTAACAGTAACAGTGACAGTGACAGTAACAGTAACAGTAACAGCAACAGTAACAATAACAGTAACAGCAACAGCAACAATAACGGTAACAGCAACAGTAGCAGTAACAGTAACGGCAGCAGCAGCAGTAACAGTAACAGTAACAATAACAGTAACAACGACAGTAACAGTAACAATAACAGTAACAGCAACAGCAACAGCAACAGCAGCAATTACGGTAACAGTAGCAGTAACAGTAATAGTAACAGTAAATGTAATGATGATAATGGTAATGGTATTTAAAAGTACATTCCCGATAAAGATAAGACAAAAGTTTTACGAAGGGTTTTTCTTTTTTATCGTAATAGGTTCTTCATGACCTGGCATGCATTTACAAGGGAGGTTGCAATCAGAAAGCAAAAACTGCAGATGTTTTCTGAAAGACGTCTTCTTGTCATGGTACGTAGAGAATGTTTTGGAAGTATTTTAACTCTCTAGGTAAGGAGATTGTCTTTGTATTTTTGTGAAGGAGGGTTGGGCAAAGAGACAACAGTTAACGAAATTACAATTGGCAAGTTTTGTTTATTTGATGGTGTCTGGCTGCTGTGATAAAAACTGTTTACTGAATTTATAGTTTACGAGTAATTTAAGATACTAAGTCACAGTCTCTCTCAATACAGTCGTTCAAGGAGTGGCGGGTTCGATTTCATGCTGCACGAAAAGCAGATGACCTCTTGGAGGTAAGGTTCCAAGGTATTTGAATGACTTCTTGGTCTTGGTGAGCGGAACTGACGCATTTCTGTTTTGCAGGTGAAGGAGACGGGTCTGCTGGTTGTTATTGTGAAAAGTTGGCACAGCTGGGCTCAGGGTAAGTGAACAGTTGTCAAGATCGCACAACCCTACACTCAAAATCACAACTAAACACATTTTCAACACCAGGGACGCTTTCAGTTAGCCCATTCAACCCCAGCCACTCTGCTAACATTTGTCTAATATGAAAAGTGAAATTCTCCCAAACTGTTTAAAAGGAAAACATGGTTATAAGACCCTCATTCACTAATAATGATAATCTCACAACAGGAATGAGCTCACGAAGAAACCAATCACGAAACTTCCGACGGTCGAAAGAAATCAGTACAATGAAGGAGATCTTTGCCATGTGGAAGGGTCGTTCGCAGCAACTTCAGAACTCGACCAGAACTTATGAACACAAACTGATGCGGAGGTAAAACTGATGAGCTACACGCCCTTTTTAATAGAACTGGATGAGTTTGACGACTTAAGTTCATTCTCCTTAAAGAAAAAAAAAATTCAAGTTTGCAATTTTATTTTTGAATTGAACCCCAAATGATCTTAAATTGTTTCTATTTCTGTATAACCATGCAGATAGACTTGTGGTTCTGAGTGCAAGCCTAAGTCTCCGATTTTCAGATTTTCCTCCAATTTTTCTTAAATTGAGCAAATTTGTTCTTTAAATAATTTTTCTGAAGAAATTTGTCCAAAGTATCTTATAAATAACCGTAACTCAGCTGTTTTTGATAATGAGATTTTTTATTGGTTTAATCTCACTGTTTTGCAGGGTATCGACAGCTTGGCATAGTCTTACTGTTCTTCGAATACAGAACAGGCGGAAGTTAAAAGAGTTTACAGATGCGAGAGAGAGAAATCTAGTAAGAATCTTAACACATCCTTTATTCTACACGTTCAATCCGTACGTATGTGTGTGTGTGTGTATGCATGCGCGTGCGTGTGGGTGTGTGTGAGTTTTATACTCGTTACCAGGCTTCCTCAGTTCGATAAAACTACTATCGAAATGCAAATATGGAAATAGTGGAACAATGGATCACAAGCATCAAACTGTAATGGACGAAAATGTTAATAGCTTACAGCAAAGAAGTTATAACGGTATAAATTGGTTTAAAGCGTCTGTCACTCGATCGAAATTGAAGACAAACTTAGTGGAGTTTTAAATAAAATGGAATTTTTAAAAGTTTATTAAATTTAAATGAAACTTTGGTAAATAATGCACAATTTGTGTGGGAATATGATGAAGATAACTGATTTAACAATTACTGTGTGATATTGACGCATTTTTATCTCGCTTTTTCAACAAAATTAGTCATTAAACAAACTCGTGAGTTGCGATTTTTTAAAATTTCTAGATCCAGTTTAAACATGCCCAACTGTAACTCTGAAAAGTTTTAGCCAGTTTGTTAGAAAAAAATAAAAAAATGATGGATAAATTTTGGACAGTGAAATGCAACCTTTGATCTGTCGTAAATTTTTGTACGGCTGCTGTGTTTTTGATAATTTGTGCACTCGAATTTAGGGGTTGTGTCTGTCATGTTCTGTGTGCTATGTGTCTCTTATGTCCAGTTTGCTCTAAAGAAAGGCTAACGCTGGAAACGTGAGCTTTATACCCAACCTTGCGGCAAAAACCACTACATATTAACCTTTGTTGATCAAAAACACGTATTCTGTTATCTTCTGTCAGGTGTTTCGAAGTTTTACCTTCTGGCGTCGCTTGCAAACCCACACGGAACGAGCCCGCAGTAACGTACAACAGACCGAGCGTAGTCTGGTAAAGAACTGTTTTGACGAATGGAGACACGAAGCTTTAAATCAGCGTGCCCACAAACACGATGGTCATCGGTTGCAACGAAAGGTGGGTTAGTTTATTGTCTTAGCTTGCTGACAGTGCATTTCTATTCCTGTTGTTCTGAATTAAGTCTGTTGGTTCCAAGATCCATAGAGTAGATCTGTGAAATAACCACTGCAGGTTTTTTTGATGAGACAAGAGCGTAGTTTTTGATTCATTTTCTAAAATGTCCACAAGGAAATTTATAAGGCAGTATTTTTTTTAAAAAAATGCACTATTTGAAATTTGTCATATTTAAATTGGGATTTGTTGCACTTTCACCGTTACTTTTTCTCAGTTTATTTTATTGTATCGCGTATAAACAAACGCAAGCAGAAAGAAAAAAAAGTTTGATCCGTGCCTTTGATCTTTCGTTGTTGCTAAGCTTGCGTCAAACGCGTTTTTACGGTGACATATGAACTGCCATAAGAGCTTTTCTGCTTGCGTTGGGTTCCTTACATTGCTTGAGAAAACCAGGCTTAAAGATAGAACGTTTAGAAAGATACACTTTGCTCTGATGATTACCTTTTTACGTAATATAACTCAACGCAGTTTACTGAACAAGTACACGGCTTTTTTCCATAAGAACCAGTAAATTTTGCCGAGGCTCACTGTTCTTAATTTTTTGGCGACTTCAGCCTCAAATTGTTCTTAATTTGTTCTTATTTCTATGAGCTGTTTGAATTGAAGAAAAAACAAAATAGAAACAAGGCATTAGAAAACGAAACGCCTCGCACCATACATGTATTGTATGGCTGTATTTAGAGGCGAACTACCTTTATTGTTTGTTGAAACAGTCTTTAGGTCTCAGATGACAGTACCTTTTGTCCTCTCTCTAGCTTGCGCCTCTAGTGAAAGAAGTTTCTTATGCATGTTGTCAAGACTTTAAATTACGAGTTTCAGTCAAGTTTCTACTTGAAAAAATTTTTTTGTAGTTATCGAGCCTCAGCCTCAGCTTGTTCTTAAATTGTTCTTAAATTTTGGCCAATTTGAGCCTCGTTGTTCTTATGAAGCTGTTCTTATAAAAAAAAAGCGTGTATTATTAAACCGTTACAAGCTCCAGACGTTCAAATTGAAATTTTTAGCATCGAGTTGAAACATACAAAATACGAAATTGCATTTGTCATTCCTGTCAAACATTTATGAAGAAGGGAAGTTGTTATCTATATTAACCACAACTAAATTAGTTAATTTTTAATCCAAATAAAATATTGTATCTTAGCAAAATAATTTCGTGAAAAATATTTAATAACTTAGTTTGCATTGGAAGCTGGAAATGTGTTTACCGAGGCTGATTTTTGAGAAAAGGTTATTCCGGAAACAAACAAGCAGTTCGCTGGCCCATTACCTTGATTCAAAAGAAATAGGGATAAACTGTTTCATATTTCTTACATGCTGTTTTTTTTTTACTTCAATAAAAAGGAAAGTGTTAAACCCGTTTCAGTTTGATTTTGTTTTATTGAAGAAAAGCCCATGGACAACCAAAGTGCATTTCGTACTTGTGTTTTCGTGTTAAAAGTTTGCTGTTGTGACAAATTATAAAATCTACAATTTATGGATGTAGTATTATAAAAATAAAAACGATTCCTAAATTGAGCCTTGAAAAGAAAATTTTAAGATAAAAGGAATATCTCGCTTAGGAAGAAGAAGATGCAAGTTCAAATACAATTTTTGGCATTGAATTTCCATTTGCTATATGTGAAAAATTCGGGAATGCTTGCCGGTTGTCTGTGAGCTTTAAAACACGACGTTTTCGTCACTATCCCAACAGCAAACTACAGTTTATTATGTTTTATGAACATAATAAGGCAAGTGAAAAAACAGGTGACCAATGCAAATACTTTCTCTAAAACTTTGTAATTTATCCTTTTGTGATTGATTGTTTATTTATGCTTAAGATGTTCCTTTGGTGGTACGATCAGCACACCAGAAGAAAGACGGTGAGTGTTTTTCATTTTCATCGGTCGTTGAGTAGGTGCCGCGATGAATTGTATAGCTAACAGTCCTACAATATTATGCTATTTCGCACATACAGCGTTCCCGTGAATCCTTTAAAAGTCTTTTAAAGTCTTATTTTTAAGCCGTTACAGTTATGTAAGTGATACCGGAACCGTATTCAGAAGAACGTTGTTGTAGTTTTCAGGATTGTAGCGAAGATTTGGACAAAACTTCAAATCTTGTTTGAGCATTTGGAAGATGGTGGCAAATCGGCGGGTCTCTTTCATTCCAAAATCATTTATTTTCTTCCACCAAAGCGCTCACATTAAAAATCCATGAAAGACAAAGTAGTTTTAACACGATGCTTTTTCAAAATATTGAACGAACGGCTCCAAAAGATGATTTAAGTACAAGTTGGTGCCTTTTCATTTCTTAACGGAGATGTAGTAGTATGCAGACGGTTGAAAGTTTAATTCTTGCCGTCTGCAAATTTGAAATCTACAACGAAATTCTCGTGATTACGGTTCGCACGCCACTTCTGTTGACTGTAAGGCCTAAAAAGGTCTAAATCGGCAAATTTCACGTAAATGAACGATAGTATTGTTTCCTTATAGGCTCGACGTCTCATATCTAACTGGCGAAGCAAAACTGAAGGTACGTACGTCTTGTTGTGGTCCAACTCCAACCGAATGATGCTTATGTCATCGGATGTAGCTGCCATGGTTGTCTCTCAACTCTTTTCGCTCTCAATTGTCATCATTCAACACATTTGATAATAGATCACTTGACTTTTGCGTCGACTATAGTTTTGTGGCAACTTTATAACTAAAATTTATTCTCAGTCAGAGTACGACCTCTTATGGAGTACTGTTGCTCAGTATGGTTCCCACGAGAAAAAGTTCAAGGAAGAGATGCATGCTAGCAGAATATAGAAAGGAGTCGAGTGTCACCGAAATGATGCACAAGTTGGATGTCTCCAAGAACGACGAGCTACTGCAAGATTGAACTCATTCGTTATTATCAATTCTTACCATTCACCATAACTGACAAAAAATTGCTTTCATTTGCCACCATCCATCACATTTGACAATTAATGTGGGGTGATCTTAACTAAAATACCAAACATAAGTCTTTATTGAATCTTCAACGATTTTCCCAAAGAAGACATATAACTATAACCGAAAAAGTGTAAAGCCGATCAAAATTTAAGTTTTACCTCTACTTTGAGAAAATTTGTTTCGTATATTTAAAAAATGGTGAAGATTCTTGAAGCAGTAGTACTAATCCAAGAGAACGAAAAAGATGGCGGCTGTACATTAGACCACAATGCCTTATGGATCTAACTCAGCGAATAGGTGCACATGGAAGAGAATTGTTTTGGGGAACTTGATAATGCACTAACAACATTGTGTATGCTAGGTTTGAAGTTTTTAGATCCTTTCTGTTCGTTTTTGTGAGCGTTTTCAGGTTTTTGTGCGCTAGGATTTTAATTTTTATGGGTAAATGTACCAGTTGCCATCTTTTGTGGTACTGTCAATTATTAAGAACTGTTCGTTACATTTTTTGCTTTCTGTGTTTATTGTAGAGGCAAAAATCATGAATAGCAAAGCCTTGGAAGCTGTGCAAGAAACAGAGAAGAAACTTCTTCGACAAAGTTTTGACACGTGGGTGCTAGAGGCACACAAGATACAGAAGGCTAAACATCACACGCGTACAAAGAGCATGCAGAGGTGAGTTACAGAACAATCATATACGGACTCTAGTCACTATCAACAACCATATACAGTCACTAGTCACTATCAACAACCATATATGATCACTGTCAACAACCACGTTACGACACAAATCACTATGAGCAATCATTTTTAGACATCAATAATTGTCAACAATTATATATAGACATTAGTCACTGTGAATCATCATCAACATGTAGTTTATTTATCGCATCCATGGAAGAATCGTCAGTTAATAGCATAAAAAACATGAAAATAATAACAGTGCATGGATAGAGTTTAAGATGATTGCAGCGTAGGAGTCCAATCTTTTTTAAACTCGGTTAATTTGCTTTATGTCGTGTGCCAGAATAAAGGACGGGGACGAGTGATTGCACAGTTACTTAAATGCTTGCCACAAATCAGGATACGAGCTTAGAAACATCAAGTATTATGAACCGAAATGGAAGACCAATGGATTCATTTCGTCAGTTATGGACTAATTTGACGAATATAAGTAGTATGTTATTGTCAGTAAATTGAAATGTATTATTTATTGATACTTAATTCAGCCCTTCGGATGTAATTCTTCGATTTTAAATAATTTATCTGTCCAATAAAAATTGCTTCAACAACAACAACAACAGCAGCAACAAACTTTTTTAAACCTTTTATTTACAATGACAATTTCCATGAATATGTAAAATACAGACAAAGAAGGTAGCTGTCACCCAGAGTAACCTCGGGTTTAAAAATACTAAGTGACACTGAAATACTGGTTTACTTCTTAACTTCTTAATTTTAAAATACGGTCGAAAATGAAAAAAGAAAAAAAATCCTAAAAATAATAGTATTATTTTTGGTTCAGCGCTTTTCAAGCCTGGTACAGCTACGCGCACAAGAGAGTTGAACACAGGAGAGTGCTGGCGGAAGTGGACGAGAAAACGAGACATGCGCTTGTAAGTACAGTTTTCCTTTGAAATTTTTCTTCTCTATTGCTGCTTTTTTTGTTCCAGTTCTAAACTATTTTTCTGGCTGTTTTATATTCTTTTCCTATGTATTTTTTATTTTCTGTTTTGTTTCATCATTATCAATCTTCAAGGTGCGCGCGTGCATTTCTTCCTTCCTTAATTCTACAAATTCCGGCGCTCTTGCCGAACAGAACTACAAAATTGTACTTATTTAATCCCCAAGCAGTGCCCGACTGACCTTGATGGCCTGAACTGGTTCCGACAGTTGTCGCTTTTTCTTGAGAACTGATTGTTCCGGTCAACTGGCAGACCCCTAACTTTTTTACACAAACATATTTTGTACAAATATAATTCACACTATATACGAGCAGACAACTTTATAAATCATTCGTTTCTGATTGTGTAAATTCAACTATTTCTACCATTATTGTCCCGCCATCTGTTAGCTATTCCAAAGCACTAACAAGAGAGTGTACAATATTTCAGCTTTGCAATTCGTTTAAAACGTGGAGTCAGTTATTCCAAAGACGAGTACGAAACCTTGATTTGCTGGAAAGTTTTCTGGAGCGTAAACAGACAGAACTGCTGCAGTCTTGCCTGTTGAGATGGAAGAAGGACACACTCAGGTGCAGGGCACAGAAGTTTTATGACAGAAAACTTCAGCAGAAAAGTTTGGCGGAATGGTGGTTCCGCTTGTATACAAAGAAGGGCTTGGAGAGTGTTAGAGAGGTAAAATCATTGTAATTTGCGTATATTCTCTATTCAATAACCATTACCAAACAATCTTCTTTGACCTCAACAGTTACATAAATTTTTGCTCGGGCCGCACTCGACGTGCAACTACTGGACTGTATCGTAATAATAATAATAATAGTAATGATAATGATAATGATAATGATAATGATAATGATAATGATAATGGTAATGGTAATGGTAATGGTAATAATAATAATAATAATAATAATGACAATGGTTTATTTAGCAAATCCAAAGGAATACATTAGATACTATGATTACTGTATACGGGGCTATATGCAAGATGAAAATAAAATTTTTTAAAAGGATGGTACATACTGTATGAAGAAGATAAAGTATCGTAGGCAAAACGTTGTCCCGCAGACGTCATTAATTCAGGCGGCCTTAAAAAATAGGAAATATAGTTAATATGGCTTAGTTTCGAGGGCGATTGAGAAGTATTGCCATTATGAGTGCTGAAGACAACTTAGTGTTGTCCAAACGTGATATAGCGCCAAGGAGCATCGATCATTGATAGTCTGGCAAATTAAACTGATTTAATCAACATACTTTAAGAGAAAGAAAGAAATGAACTAGTTTTGGAAAGCAGCAGTCTTGTATGAAGACTCTGTGAAACTGACCCTTTAACAGATTTTGGAGACTGATTTCTATCTCTAGCGTCTTGGTCTGGATACGGATACGAAGGGGGTGGGATGGGGGTGGGTGGGGGTTGTGTTAAAGAACCTGACCGCCAAAGAGAGAAACGCAGTACATGATATTAAGGGCGCAAAACTGAAAGGGACCACTAAGTCTATAGTCTGATTTGTTAACCCGTTACTGAAGCCGTAGACGGAGTTAATATTTAAGGCACGACCTTGCACAGTTTGTGGTTATGAACCCATAGGTGCGTGTTTTTGACATTCGTAGTATAAAATATAGCTTGATTCTATCCTTCACTTGGCAACTACAGACTATGTGAGAACTTTCTGTTGAAGTTAGTTACATCCGCGGCTTGGTGCCTTACCCAATAAATATACTTTAAATCTATCGGTATGTGTAGTAATTTTACCCTACAAAATTTAGCCTTAGTAGACTGAACACTTTCTGTTTGTACGACTAGAAAATCGTGAAGAGGAAAACGCGTCAAGCAGCTGAACACTGGAGAAGTTGGACAATCAGTAAGTTTATTTAAACCACATAAGCAGAAAACTTAAATAATCCCTCTGCCAGTTAACACACACGTACCATGGACGACGGAGAGCGAACCCTCAGTTGTCAATAATAATAACGATGATGATGATGATGATGATAACAATAGTAATACAGTAAAAACCCGCAAGTAAGAACCTAGTTTTTAAGAACCTGTTAGGTTAAAATTTGCCAGTTAGAACCCCTCTATACAAGAACCTGTTTAGCCTAAAATCTGAAACAGGTTCTCACTTTCTAAAATCTATAAAAATGTGTACACTTGGGCAAATAATGTTATTTTCTGAAGGAGGACTTCAAAATTCGTGTGATCAGTGCTTCAGTTTTCTTATTATAGTCATTTTTACATAAATACTTATTTGGTATGCAGATTTTATATAAGGATTAGGCTGAATACCACTAAATTCTATTGGCTACAATGTAATTTTTTTCTTCTGAAAATAAGAACCAATTTAAGAACCTAAATAACCTAAATTTGTGCTAATTACCAATTATGTAAGAACCTGTTTCGGCTACGTTGGGAAAATGCAGGTTCTTACTGGCGGGTTCTTACTGTAATTGTGATATCTATAATAATAATAATGGTAATTAATATTAATGATAATAATAATGATAATAATATTAATGATTATATTAATGATAATAATAATAATAATGATAATGTTAATCTTGTAAAGTACTACTTGCTATAAATTCAATAGCGTTTTAGGCCAAAAATATAAAATCTGAAAAGTAGGTAAATATGACTAAAAGAAAAATCGCCAAAACTTGTTAATGTTGAACTAGGGAGAACCTGTGTTGTTAAAACTCAGTTTGATTACTAAAAGCTAAACAAAAATAGCCAAGTTTTAAGTTTCCGCTTAAAAGTAACAGTAGTGATAGAGTTACGAATATCATAAAGAATGGAGTTCCATAGGAACGAAGCTTCACGGGAGAAAAAACGGACACCAGAGGTTTTCAAGTCTTCAGTATTAGTTACACTGTTGAGAATTCTTTGAGAGAATTCTGTAACAGTTAGCACGCTGAATTGTTTTGTTCTTTTTAAAGACGATCGCTGACAGTCAGATCTATAATTTTTTTGCGTGGAGATAGTTCCCCCACTTCCTTCCACCCCCATTTAATCCTCAATCACTGCGTGTTGCATATGGATAATTCTGTTCGCTGTTATTGTGTCAACAGGGGTCAAGCGCCAGGCCAAACAGGCTGGCGATCTGCACAGTAGACTAGAACAGAGGCAGTTACAGGACTATTTCGCCCGCTGGGTCCTCGCCACGCAACACGCACAGCAAGCTGAAAATCATCACGGGCGGGTCGTTGTTAAAAGGTACTGGGAAATGGCTGTTTCATTCGATAGCTTTGCTCTCTGTTAGTAGACACACTTGAACTACAAAAGATCATGTGATGATTGAAGATGGTTTCAAAAATGCCAACCAATCAGGTTATTGTTAGATTAACAAATCAGAGAACAGACACAGGTACATCATTGCGCTTTTTGGTGAAGCTTAAAAGTCTGTTTGCCACAGCATATGTAGTACGAATTGTCACTAACGACAGAAATGTTTGTCTTCTTTGCACGTATGCAGGCATAGTACCTTTTCAAGACAGTGGGTTTTTCCTATATTCTATATTCAATCGCCATATCAAACCTGTCTAAGCTGATTGGCTGTAAATGATGTCCAAATCTAAAAAATTTTTAAAATCGCTTAAACTTATGACAAATCAACGTTTCTCAGAAACATAATGTTCTTATATTCTTCTGTTTTATTTTAGAAAAATACAATTTTAAAGTGCGATTTATTTTACCAAGCTTTAATAGTTGCTATTTCAAAGCTGAGTATTTTACTCTTTTTTTGTCATTACACCAGTCTTCACTCTTTAAATAGTAAGCATTGTTAATTTATTAGTTGAAGGCCAGGATTTTTCAACCTGCAGCTGCTTGTTGTTTCACCCTTTTGAAATATAGGTGATTATTATTGCTAAACAAATCTTCTTCTCTTGTGTTTTTAGATCGTTCAAAAGCTGGAGAACTGCAATACGAACGAAAGTGGAAGAAAAGAAAAAAATGCAAGAATTCCGGGAACACCTAAACAAAAAGATGGTAAACAAGAGAAAATGTTTTTTAGGCAATTATGAATAATGGTGGAAGAAAAATGTATTGGCACTGGCTCGAACTCCAGCGTTTGGAGTGTGTATTTATTATACGACATGGCGTTTTAGAGTGTAAATACGCACCAAAAGGGGTGCAAATATGGGACATTACTACACGCTTTACGAACCGGTTAGGTGGTTGCCAGTTACTGTCGCGACAGATGTTTTTTGTCAGATCCGAGGCTTTTGCAGTTGTAACGAGTTTAAATTTACTCTGTGATAAGTCACCTCATATGTCGTATAATAAACAAATTATTCAGCAGGCTCGAAAAAATAACCTGCCATATTGTATAACTTTCTGCTGAATAAATATATTTATTCGTTAGTTGATAACTTTGGATCTCAGAGGGCCAACCAAAAAGTGGCCTTAAAGCTTTCCCAGAATGCACTGGCAACTAAATATTTATTAATGTCATACCCCCCCCCCCCCCAAAAAAAAAAGCCGAGGTGTTTGAAACTTCGCGAAACACGCTGAGGTAGGTGTGAGGCTTTCTTTAAACCCAGCTAATAACACAACAATCTACATTTAAAATTGGAAAGGATTGAAAAAAAACATGGGTTGTTTAAAACCGACGGAAAAATGCGGGTTTCTTCCTTGCAAAGTATAAATTCGGTCATTCAAATAGTTTTGAAGATCAATTACAGTCTCTGGTAAATATGTCATCTGAACAGCTCAGTGTGTACAGACCCACGTACAAGTGCATGACGTACCAATCTACAACAAACGTGACAACCTTTTGTTAAACAGCTGCATAACCAATTCAAGCCTAAAAAACAGCGTGTGTGGGTTACATATGAAACAGAAAATCAGTTTGTGCTGGAAGCAGCCTTAAAAAACGCATTCTTATTTGGAGCAAAGTAATTGTACATCTTCAAAATGACAAAAGTAGTAACATTTGTGGTTAAAACTCTGACTGAAAAATATTAAGAGCCTTCAGACTCAGCTTAATAGATGTTTTTATATAAGAAACTACACGTAATAATGATGATATTAAGTTAATAATAATAATACCGTTAAAACTCTAATAAGCCCCCCCCCTCTCCATTAAGCCCCACTCTCTAATAAGCCCCCCTCTAGAGCTTCGAGTTTCTAATA
>JANSTQ010024678.1:1262-16127 GCA_026167885.1 Bergia puertoricense | reverse complement strand
GTGGGAGGGGGGTTATTCGTCAACAATTTTAGTTTGTGTGTATCGGACCCTTCGTGAAATCCTGACACGTTTTCAGACAAAACTATTCTTATCCGATTCAAATCTGACGCTAAAACATTTTCCAATTTTAAGGTCAGCCCTTGAAAACTTAATATGCCGTACGGCACCACCCCAACAACTTCGCCCAAAAAACGACACCAAATGTCAGGTCAAAATATCAAAATCAATATCCATTTTCAGACGAACTCGGCTCGAAACTGGCCTTACCTTTTGACGCAGCACATACCAAAAATAGATCATGTATAAAGGCGGAACCCCATGGAGGGAAGGGAGGTGGGGAGAAGATTTAGCAATCCAAAATGAAACAATCTTTTGTGCGGTCGACGTTTTGCTTGTTACATGAATTATGATTAGTTAACTGATAAAGTCGTTGTAGTTTTTGCCGAATTGACATTTCAAGTAACCAATGTTGACTGTACTGGGTATTTTACGCTTTGCAGTTTTAAAACAAGACCGAGGCTCAGATTTGCCCAAATTTAAGAACAACTTATAAGAACAATCTCAGGCTCAGAGTTATAGAAACCTTAATGTTTTTACTACAACAGTCAGTTTTTGCATTAAAAAAAATTTAGAGTGAATTTGCCAGAAGATTAGGCAACAAAGGCTCGTCCAAATCATTCAAAATTACAGGATCTTTGTGTTAGCTAATGATATGTTAATATGTAGTTATTCAATTGGCCTCATAAACAACGCCGGTTTTCAGTTATTGACAGCCCTATTAAATAAGAAATGATTTTTAAAACTGTTCCGAAAGTTTCAGAATATCTCGCGCTTTGGCTGGTACTCAACGGTAATTTGAATGAAAAATTAATAAAAAAAGGACTCCAGCTGTATTGAAGTTTATAATCTTGCGAGAAGGTTCTAAAACTGCTCACTGTTTTGAACAAAGATTATATGATGCAATCTGTCGTTGACCTGCAATGAGGGGAGAAGCTCTTTGTAAAGATGATTCTTTCAATCGTGCATTGATATAAATTTGTGCTTCAAAGCTTCCAGAAAAAGTAGTTCATACATATTTAGCTTTATTTTAATAGAATTCGGAGGCCAAGTTAACTGCGGTACTTTATTCTTTTGCTTGGAAAATTAATTCTCTTGGTTTCCATTTCCAATTCAATGCAAAGGCCGTAAAAAACTCTAGTAATAACTTCAAAACATATGCAAAGTTATCAAACTGTTTAAATCAGGTTTAGAAAAACAAATTTCAACCATACTTTCATCATTTTGTTTTACTAAAGATAATACCAAGTAGAATACCGAAGTTTTTTTACACACTTTTGTCGCAAGAACATAAATGTATAACATTTTAAAACTCCTTTTAAATACAACTACTAGGATGTGATTCAAAACCATAAAATCTGAGCTTCATGTATATTTCATATTTAATAGCGAATGGCTTGAACAAATCTTCTTGGTATTTTATGTGAATCATTTTTTCGTGTATTTGGTCCAGGGAGCAGCATTAATTTAACTGCAAATTCAAGGCACAAATTTGATAGATTGTAAGGAACGCAGAGTCTTTATCGATGTTCATATACAGCAGGGTTTAATATTTCATGAGGCGATTTCTACAACTCTATTCATCAGTGTGTGCCATTAGACATAAGCCGAACTGTTTAAAATAGATCAAATAAAATCCGGGAATAAAACATACGTGGCTCAATTTGCTTTAAAATGTAAAAACAATAAATTTGCATCAAGTGATCAACGAAAGTAACCTGGGTCTCCATATAGATATGGCAAAGGATCGTAACATGATTTTGTCAAGAATTAACGCAGATCCGACGTAATAAACACTGCATGATAACGCATTTGCGTTTATAGTATAGTTTGCACAGGTATTCAATTGTTTTTCGAACAAACTGTAGTTTCTAATG
The DNA here is from genome assembly GCA_026167885.1 of Bergia puertoricense. Classification (NCBI taxonomy): domain Eukaryota; kingdom Metazoa; phylum Cnidaria; class Anthozoa; order Zoantharia; family Parazoanthidae; genus Bergia; species Bergia puertoricense. The sequence goes on along the minus strand of JANSTQ010024678.1, from coordinate 14,193 downwards.
TATAGATTTTAAGAACAACAAATTTTACACACAACAAAAGAGTACTAGACAAAATCGCAGTGGTCGAGTCTATCAGGTGACTTCGTCAAGCGTAGTAAACTGGTTTGAACACCCACAAATCCACCCTTTGTGATCGATCCCGCTAGGAAACCGGAAACGGAAGTTGCTCCGCAAGAAAACACACGAGTTGGCCGAACGCACCGCCATCGAAATCAATAGAATCAAATATCTTCGCACAGTGTGCATTCAATTGAACCAATTTCCGCATTGTCAGTTTTATAACAGTGCTGCGAATGACCTCTCGATTTGATCAATAGCAAGCAACAAAAGCATACTGGCCGTCCAATTTGGTAATAACTTTATAATTAATGTGCAAACTGGAACAAACAGTATCATTTCAAATATATACACCATAAAAGCGGAGTGTGAAGCTTTTGATCGAGAGTCACGCAAATCTACGTGACTTGATTAACAATCAGTCACGCAATCAGTATGGAGAAATATAAGTAAACTATTTCACAAAACAATGTTTGAGATTAGATGTTTCTCTGGGTTTTTTTGAGCTCGATTTTTCTTTTTAAAACTATGCACACCATACGGGTCGGAGAGAGATATTTTAAAATTTAAACTGAATCGGCACACATGTATATCGTGATAAATACGGAGTCACACAAGAATACTAATTACCAACCAAACAATGATTTGCCACTCCTGTAAGGACTACATGACGCTAATAATATCTTGCACGGCATTTCCATATTGCGCACGGCATTATCAGTTTAAATTAACATTAAGTATTTACTTTGTAGCTATATATAATGCGCTAATTCAATGACCATTTCATTAGTGACCCAATATTTTCGACGACAATCCACCAAGTAAGAAAGTAAGTAAGAAAGAAAGTAAATAAGTAAGTAAGTAAGTAAGTAAGTAAGTAAGTAAGTAAGTAAGTAAGTAAGTAAGTCAGTAAGTAAGTAGGTAAGTGATTAAGTAGGTAAGTAAATAAGATAGTAAGTAAGTAAGTAAATGAATGCTTTCTGTCTATCCTAATATACAGGACTGTTAAGTTGCTTCATCGGGTTAGTTTTTATAAAATTGCTTTGATAATAGCTATATGTAATGCAATCAATTTCATAAAATTAAGCGTGGCTATAAATGGATCCTATTTGGTTTTAAACTCTTTTATAAATATAACCGTTTGTTTAAAAGGCAGATTCTTGTAAACCTTAGCAAATATAAAAGATGATTTCTTATAATTACCGTTCACTGGTGACATTGCGCTGGATGAAATGTGTGTTCCACTTCTTCACATCAGTTTTAAATAGTTTTAAAACCGTGTATGAGAAAAACACCAACCCTTGATGAATTGTGCCAATACAGGTATATAAAAACCTGAGTCACTATTCCTGCATTGAGTTTTACCTTTTAAGTCTTGATAGTTTGTAAACTAACACTGTTTATTGTTCTCAAGCACGACCACCTATTAAGCGTCCCGAGGATTTTTTTAACCGCAGAATCACGTTGTGATGTCAAGCTAGAACCGATTACTGTTCAGGACTCTGCTGTGAAACTATTGTAAGTGGCTCAAATAGCGGCAAGACGATAATTGACTTTAAGAAAAGCAGCAAATGTTGAGAAGAAAGACAGGAGTTCGTTAGAGCCGCCGCGTCTTTAATAACTTCCTGGATATTTCCGGTCATTTCAGAAATGATAATAATGCGCCCGGCAGCGCTCGCACATATATGCCAGTGTATATTTTTAGTTTTGATCTCCCTTCAAACTAAAGGAAAAAAGGATAGCGTTTGATAATCCGCTAATTGATCAGGACTGCACGATTTCATTTATTCACTCAAGTAAAGTAAAGTAATAAAAAATGATTTTCTAACTAAACACAACAGTTTTAAGAAAGTATCAGTGTGAACTAGAAATCTTATGCAAGTATTTTATATATCATTACTGAAGCTCCCAGTGACTGGGCTTTTTAGCTACAGTGTTTATTTATAATCTGTTAAATCTATCTAATGCTACTACAAATATTGTGGTGGGACTGATTGCTAAAATTACAAGTTTTAAGCTAAAAATATGCTGTAAAACAACAAATATATTCAATTAATGTGAAACTAGTTTTATTAAGGTTTGCAAGAGTCTCCACCTAAAAACTTTAGAAAATTTGACAACTTTGAAATCATAACAAAGAAAGCTCTACAGAACAAAAGTTGAGCATGGTATCCTTTTCTGACTTAACGCATGAAACGTCCCAATATGAGGAAGAAAAAAACTTGTTTGATCAAACAATACGTTTGGCTCACTGGTCGACGCAGAGAAGCCAGGTTTTCTAGAAACATAATATGTTTTCTAATGTGAACTAGAAAACACTGCAAAAACGATATTAAAATGCCATATAATAATACCTTAAATCGTGCGCTGCGCTTTTTTCAAACTGAAACTGCCAGAACCGACTGCTTTAATAGGTTATTTAAACCAATGGTGTTTTATTCGATCTTTTTTCTATACATAAACGAACAGAGCTAAACTGAAGTTTGAAAAAAAAAACTTTTGTGGCGTTAGTGATGTTTCGGGCCAAACAAGTTATAAAGCACAAGTCGGTTTGAAGCGCCAACTAGACGAAAGAAAATAATAAACTCTCGAGACATTACAAATCATTAATACTGATGAACATTACACGTTGGAATCCACTAAAATCATATCAGAAACTTATTCTTTAATTTACACTCGAATAATTGAAATAAGAATATTTTAGTGGTCTTTAGTCGGAATAGGTTACATGCGTCTCGACAACTCTTTTGTGGTTTTCAGGGGACCTGACGGTTAGCACTGGTTTACACTTTACCAAATAACTTCAATGTCATTGTAAAAAACCACAGCGTATAGACTTTCGGTTTACACTTTGGACAAGTTTTCCTGCACCGGTACTATCGTGTTGTTTCGAGCGTGAGATGTAACACTTTCGAAATGGATACAGCTTTTGTGCCGCAAAAATTTTTCTTGTTTATACACTTCAATGTAGGGTCTTGTGTGCCAGCGAGAAATCCTATCCGGTATCGAGTAAACAAGACAAACCAGTACTTATAATATGGTGTAAACAGTATTAAACTGTTTTCTTTTTGGATTTTAAGAATGCATATCACATGCGTTCGGAGATTTTTCCCAGCCCACAAACATCACAAGTCACTGTGGCTTATGGCGGGAAATTTTTGCGCTCGTTTCTGATGGATCTAATGGCGCTAAAATGTTTTTTTAAGATTACAATTTCTCATTCATTCTCCACAACAATCATGTTATTTACGACTGATCTCATGGTGTTTTTTTGTTGACTCCCACGAAGGTGAACGTATCCACTGAAACCCGCCTGCTTAACAGAATGGTGTATAATATCAGTTCTTTCTCACCAAGCATTCAAAACAGCTTTAATGATATTTAGTGACTGCATGAAACCGTACCATTTATTTGGTGCTAAACTTAGCAAGCAAAATTAAGTTATTTTAAAATTGTAAGATTCCTTTTTTCTAAATTTTCCCTCAGTGATAACTATATTACTACTTAACTTTAATAGAGCACCCTGTATTGATACATCCAGACCTCAAAGGCGGCTACTACACAAGTTTAAAATTTATAAAATTCTAAAAATCGTTCTTGAAAAGTATTGTCTTTAGATGCCTTTTAAAAGATATTCTGTTTTAATAATTCTAATGTTGAGTAGTGGGACATTCCAAAGTGATGATTCACTGAACCACTTAAGGCCCGCCATCCGGCAAAAGAACTTCGGAATAGTATAAATGCAGTTTTCTTAAGTACGTTCTTGTTAGATGAACCAAGCCTAAGACAGCGGAAAGGTTTAATGAATCATTAGTGGTCATCAATAATTCCTGGCCTAAGATTCAGTAAATACCTATCTTGAGGGTCCTAATGAGGAAGACTTTGATGGTTGATGGTTTAGATACGTCAGTTGGCCAATTATGGTTGATGATTACAGTTTATGGTCTTTGACGATTAAAAAACCTGATACGAATTGCAGGTAAAACATTATTTTTCACGGTTACTCCTAAAATTTTAGGCCATAAACCGGTTGATGGTAAGCTTCATTATGACCCTCTACAGTTTTACCTCAACCGTTCACGATTCCCTAATTTTCTAAAAACACAAACATTCATGCTTGTCCGACCAATTTTACAACGATAAATACATGATTAATGATGCTGGTTCAATCCACCCTCGAACTTGTTACAAGATTTACTTGGCTATTCAGTTTAAGGCCACTGTGCACAAGAGAAATGCGCCGTGGGAAACTTTTAATACAGGTCGCTTCAATACAATGCATAGAGACGCGCCCATATTTCTTGTTGTTTTCCAGCAGTTATATTGCTGTTGTTAGGGGATAATGGAAAGTGTTGCATCTTTTATTGTGTACTTTTGAGCTCATGCTGGTCGACTGAAATGTTTTTCTGTAAAGAGCTAAGAATTCGATAAATCTGTTTGTTTGATTCTATTAGTCTGCACTATGCATTCAGTCTTAAAATATGGTACGCGGGCTATAGGAAAACTTTTAGTGCTCTTAATTCTTGGAGAAAATGGTAACTTGATCATATATGCTCCTGCAGTTACAACATTAACAGAATTAACCCCTAATTCATTATTCAGAAATATTTATTGCCAAAAATAAATATCACAGCCAGCGGATTCAGTGATTTTGAGGGCCACAGTTAGGTTTAAAATAGTTTGTTAGTATTTAAAGTACGTGTTCTGGTGGTTAATTTAAAGTTGTTACTTTTCCAACGAGCTCAATATTTAAAACTATTTCTGGAACTTATAAGAAAGTTGCTTTATATAAAATTAATGCTGCTAAAAGCTAAATATTTTTACTCTTGACCAATATCAGCCCTTCGCCTGTTTCCATACAAAACTATAAATAGCTACAAACCCATTTTTCTCCTTAAAGTTTGCCTCGCGGAAACTTTATTCTTCATAGAAGATTCGATCAAAACAATACATCCCACGTATACACGTTACTACTTAAAAACGTGTTTAGAAATGTGAGCAATGCCTAATTTCCTATTGCAAAGTTTTCACACAGTGCAAGCCACCAGAGACTTGATTTTTAATCGGGTTTAATGATATGACCACCAATTGACTATTGAGTGTTTCGTCAATACAAGGCTTGAGTATTGCACCCCGCTATTCGAATCGGAAAGGAATCAAGACTTAATTAATAGAACTTTCGTCCAAGTAAAGAAATTTGCTCAGTGTGGTTACGACACACTCTTATGTAAGTTCACTCTGTGAGAAAGTGTCTTTGTAATATTGTGAATATTGAGAAGCATATCAGGCCTTCTATATAAATTGTAGCCGCAAGAGCCGATTGACTGACACAAACTGAATTGAACTAACAGAAGTGCATGGTTCTTGAGTGCAACAAAATCGAAAGGTTAGTAAAACAGACTTTAGTCTACAATATTCAGAACGTTTATGCTCAGCTAAACTCGTGGGTTTTTAGTGTCATTCGGTATTGAAGATAAACTGGCCCTTAACCTAGAGAAATTAAACCCATTGTCGACTGATCTAAAAATCGACTTGTTAAGTAGTTTTACTGACGTAATGGGACTAATGATGATAATGACTCTACGTAAAGGACATTGTGTTATTCTAGATGGATTTCAAGCAAATGCAGTCACTAGGAACTGGCTTCTAAGGTCCTTTGAATTTAACTGTCAGCTATGAAACTTCATATTTCCTGGTCTTTGTCCTTTGTTCGAATCTTGACAGTTTGGCACTAATCAGTGTAAAAAAGACTCAGCAACTTTGTAGTGGTGGGGTTGCTATATCTACTAACAAGGTTTGAATTAATTGTCTTGGTTTGTAAATCACTTAGAATCTCTTAGACTATGGCCACCACAAGTGCATTGTGCTTGGAACGATCTGTTTTTCAACTTATTTCCCAAGAGCATTTGAGAAGTATATATTCAATGCTCCAAATAGCTGTTTTCGGAATAATGAAGATATAAGACAAGAGGGATTAGTCGAAGCTTTTCTGTGGATCATCAGAAGTTGGTCTTCTGCAGTGAGGTGCAGTAGTTTAGACTGCCGGAAAATTGGTGTAGCTAGCGCAGAGAAACTGATTTTACACAAAAAAGTAAGTTTTATCAGTATTTTTGGAACAAACATATATAGCTCAGCTTTAATAAGGTTTGATCCCATTTACCTAAACCTACGTAGGACTACATATCTGAGGAAACCGCGTGCAGAATGATTTTAAGAGTGCATTCAAAACTTAAACTTTTTGCAAGAATTTTTCGGCCGTCGGCTAAGTCTATATTGGAGCAGTGAGACTAGGTCAAACATATGTTGTTTCGTAGACCGCTTTAGAAATATGTAAGATTTGGGGAGCCGAGGACGTATGCGCGACTTTAACCCATCTTCGCTGGAAAACGGTAGCAATAGCAGTTATCTTAAATTTCTTTTGCAAGCACTTTTAGTTCTTTAGCCACTTAGTTAACAGTACGAATGGTTGTTAACTTTTGACTTTCTTTATGTTTGGACTTGATCTCTGACCCTCTAAATCGAAGTAATTTTTGCTCGTGTGTATCATAAATACCATAGATTTAAGAGGAAAGATACAAGAATCGGTATAAATTGCGTATTTTAGGCCTGGTACAACCAGCTTCAGCATCAAAATATATTTTGATCTTTTTTTAAAATCTCAAATGAGTATCGATTATTCACGCTTGTTTAATCTTTCTTAATAATGGTCAAAACTAACGGGAAATGACGCTTTGAATTGCCTCATCATCCAAGCGATAACTTTACTTCAAACTAATAGTTTGAAGTTTTGCTATTGTGGACCCACATCTGAGCACTTGATATTTATCACAAAGAGGGGGCGTGAGAGCAATAGATTTGCCATATAGATCCTTCCGCAGTTGTGGCACAAAATATTCGCTTTACGTAAGACCCGATAAACTTATATTTAACTTTCGTTTATCGAGCTGCCATATATATTTCTATATACAACAGTTCTGTTTCGCATAGTGCTCGCAGTTAAATACATTTAGAGATTATCAGTTATAGGGGCAAATCAGAATTTATATTATTGGAGAAGTGTTTTCGCAAACAAGTTGGGTGATTCCGTTTACAATTGAGTAACAACTTGCAATAAACAACATTACGGCGTAATTTACACCTATTTTGAACGACTGTCAAGGAAAACGTATTTCTGAAGCGTACTTGATAGTGTTACTGGGAATATCAAAACTGTTTGTGGCTTAATTTGGCCTCGCGTCCTTGTGACTAGGAGTTGATATTTTCGATAACGGCCTGTTTGAGTCGGTATTGGGCCAGCCTCTTTACTGGAGCGAGTTTCATTTTATGGCAAAAACAACAATTTGTATACTGATGTGCTCTCTTAGCCATGCAAGGATTCTGTTGTTGTCTAAAACACTTACACTTCGCCCTTAAATCAACTTTACTTGATACGATCTAATCTTGAGATGACAATCAAACCATTCGATCAGAATTTTGGTAGCCTTGAATTGTTCCTGTTAATTCCTGAACCACTTGTAAGTCATTGATTTTGACACCAAGGGAGCGAAAAATGTCACCTCAACTCTGTAAGCGACTAATCATTCCAATTATAAAGGCAGCCTATTAGATTTTTTTTTTAAAGATTTTCAGCAGAAGACCTTGCTATTGTTGTGTGGAGAGAAGTTTGGTATCTTGGACAATGGGAGTCGAATTAAAATCCACTCGCAAACTTTTGTTCGTTCAAGCCGTTTTCAGCTCTGCGTCTTTTACGTAGCCATTAAGCCGTGAAATGCAAATAACAGGATATGAAAACATATGAAACGACCTTACCTCCACGGATGGAGTGGGTTGATTTCCCCATGCAGGTGCTCAGGTCAAAGCAAATCAGGAATTCTGCGGAAATTAGAAAGAAATGAATGCAGAGTTGATTGCAAGTCTGAAGTATATTCACCAGTTCATTAGCAGGTTGCAAGGAGCCGAAAATAATTTTCCCGCCAATCCCGATGTTTGCTTCTTGCATTTTCACATTTTCACTGTTCTTTAATAGCTATAACCCTAACTTAATTACTAATACACTTACTTTAACTTTATATACATTTTTTTGAGAAACACATTAACTAGGTCGCAGGATTAAATTGTTTTTAACATAGTATAATTTCTGACTATTTTTGCTTTGTAAAGCAAATCGAGTTGGCAAACGGATTAGACGGCACAATAAGTGTGCGTGTTTAGATCGAAAGGAAAATTGCAGGTAATTTGTTGTATTTACAAACAGCTTAACCTATACGGTGGACGAGTTACTAGTTATTACAAATTAAAAATTTGTACAACAAATCTGCAAAAAAAGTCGGGAGTGGCAGATGTAATCACTCAGAAAAAAAAACGACCTCGGATCTATTTGCTTGTCCCAAAAGCAAACTGCCGCTGAAACGTCTTGAATAATACTTAAAGATTCCCGTTAATCGACGTCTTTATCATCTGAATCTCACTGTAAATGTACTGTGAAATTCGAAATGAAGTGAATTTGTTCGGTTTGGCCGTGAGGTTCATCTGTCAGCGATACCGTGTACGTTCTTGACTCTCTGAGAATTTTTTTGACTCGGTTTTAGAGTCGTTTATCTGCGCTGTCAGTTCATCTTACTTTTGTGATCTTCTATGCTCTCGTATATTTTAAAATAGACAACTTCCAAACTCTGTCTGTCAATCTTCATAACAGCTGGCAACATGATAATAAAAATGTTGCTCAATTACGTTTTAAATAGGGCTAAGCCAGTAATTGTAATTTTTTAGATAAGATTTTGCTCTTCTTAACAATAAACATTTCCCCGAAACGTGTACTGTGTGAAGTTATAGGTCTTGTACGGTCTCCGGCGAGAAAATAGGGGAAAAGTGAGGGCAAAAAAAAAAACCGGAGGGGAGGAGAAAAGAGTCTCACTTTTTCCCCATCTTCTCGCCGGAGAGCCTGTTCACAGGCTATGTACGGCTTAACCCACCAAACATGCCGTGAACTCTTACGTAGTTTTTATAATGGCCATGTGCTCTCATATTTAGACAATTTTCAATTTCCCTTATCAGTTTAGATAAAAGTTATCTGAAACAACAAAGTTTGTTCAGTAACTGTATCTCCCTATGCGAGAATTGTAGTTAAGATACCATCCGCCTGTAGATACAGTGGCAGTTTGTTGCTAATTAGGGACAAAAACTAACCTTCTCAAAAACTAACTAACTGAAGTTATTACGCTATGCAAATTTAAGGATTTATAAGATAAAGTTGAAATGAAAACTACATCAAATTAGATTGAATTCCTAATTATTCAGTGGAAATTTCTATTTAAAGCATAAACTGCTATTTAAAAAATCTACAGAGATTTTAAATGTTTGATAAAATTGAAAGAGCATGAAAAGTAGTTCCAACACATAATTGTCGCTTTATCGTGAATCAGTGAAAGTAAAACAGATGCATCTAACAAGCCGACCTCTGACCTATATCAAGGTCCAAAGCCAATTTCCAATGTTTTTTCACGCAAAACATTTTGAAAATTATACTTCAAAGACCCGGCGGAGCAAGAGTTTTCTCAACTTGATAAAGAAAATTTGTTTATCGGATAAATTAAAAATAAAGTGCTTTCCGAACCAAAACGTTATCATGGTATGCTTTGGGGCTTAATTTTCCTTTAGGGTAATATTTACGCTTGGTTGCTGATAGTTTTTCTTCCCTTTAATTTTAGCAGATAACAACATGGTCGCAGAAGTTCTAGGAGTCGCCCTTGTGCTATTGGCTGTTCTGGTCGCCTACACACTGATATCACACTACACCGAAGACCCCAGGCTTCCTCCTGGTCCTATCCCCCTGCCCGTGATTGGAAACATGCTTCAAATGGGTCCGAAACCTCATATCGGCCTAACGAAGCTCGCCCGAAAGTACGGGAAAATCTTTCGGCTTCAGGTCGGGGTCCATCGTATCGTGGTAATCAACAGTATCGAAGTGGCGCGAGAGGCACTGGTCAGAAAAGCGAATGACTTTGCCGGCCGACCCCCGCTCTACACCGCTCACCTGATCTCCCGAGGGGGAAAAGACATCGCCTTTGGAGACTTTGGTCCAACATGGAAGGAGCAGCGAAAGATTGCTCACTCAGCCCTGAGAATGTTTGGTAGTGGTGTGAAACCAATCGAGGAAAAAACTTGCAAAGAAGTTGACGAGCTGATTAAGAGGTTTGCTACGACTGAAGGAAAAGGACTCGATCCCCAAAACGACGTAATCCTGGCCGTTCTGAATGTGATCTGTTCTTTTGTGTTTGGCAAACGTTATGAAATGGACGACCCCGAGTTTGAAACCATCATGAGATATAACAAACAGTTCGTGCAGGGCTTTCGCGCAGGAAGTCTTGTTGATTTCTTTCCTTGGCTGCGGCACTTTCCCAACCAGGGATTGGACATGATAAAGCAAGCTATTAAAGACAGAGACATCGTGCTGCAGAAAAAATACGAAGAGCACGTGCAGACCTACCAAGACGGGACAACAAGGGACCTGACGGACGCACTTTTGGCGGTCCTTAAAGAAGCTCAGCAAGAGAACCCCAAGCTAAAGTGTACCTTCACTGAAGACCATGTACTGATGACGCTATTTGACATCTTTAGCGCCGGAACAGAGACGACTTCTTCCTGTCTTCTCTGGGCAATAATCTTTTTTGTCCTGAATCCTCAAGTACAGGAGAAAATACACAAAGAGCTTGATGCAGTGATTGGTGCAGAGCGGATGCCTCAGCTTGACGACCGCGCAAACCTGCCATATTTGGAAGCAACCATTGCTGAGATTCTGCGCTACAGCTCACTCGTGCCACTCCTCTTTCCGCACTCGACCACAACAGACACAACTTTGAGTGGCTACTTTATCCCGAAGGACACTGTGATTATGTGCAATGTTTGGTCGATGCACCGTGATCAGCAACAATGGAACTCGCCTTTCACGTTTGATCCAACAAGGTTTCTGGATTCAGAAGGGAACTATGTTTGTCCAGCAACACTCAGTTACATGCCTTTCGGCGCCGGGAGAAGAGTTTGTCTGGCAGAGTCGCTGGGGAAAATACAGCTATTTTTGTTTATCTCCCGCTTAATTCATGTCTTCAAATTTAGCGTGCCAGAAGGTGCGACTGTGCCAGATCTTGAGGGAATGTTTGGTGCCAGTTTGACCCCGAAGCCGTTCAAGATAAACATTAAAAAACGTCACTAAGAAATATCGAGACTCTGCAGGAACGTTGATGTTAGTTTAACGGTAAACCATAGGTCCAGCATCCTTTGCGCGCGTTTATTTTTCGTGCAGTTTAAAATCTTTGGTAGGTACAAGTTTTCATCTTAAATCGAGTTCCATCGCAAGCTAGCGAGAGTATTAGCTATTTTTTTAGCTTAAGTTGAACTTCTTTTAACTTAAGTTAATGTTGGACAACTGGGTAAATTATCTTATTTTTCGATTGACTTGATATAACTGAACAAAGTTGAAAGGATGCGGGACATCCAATCTAGGCTTTTAAATTTATAACTGCAACGAGCTTTATTCTGTTTCTGAGAAATACAGTTTTGCTTCTAGAAAATGACCATATATTTGCCTTTGGAAATCGTATTGTTCTTGGCTAGATGGAATAAGTCTCTCATAAGCAATTTTGGTGCCAGGTATTTGTTTTCTTAATGTCAGTAAGAAATTCTATTTTATAAAAACAGCTTCATTTTTTTCCAATTTTGATTTCTGTTTTACGATGTAAACTGTTTTAGTAAATCCAAATAGTTTTAACAAGACATCTGAATTATTCAGAGACTGGTTACTGTTCAAAACAAAGCCAAAAAAACCCCGGCAAACTTGATAACTGGGCCACCTGTGGTTATAAGTTGAAGGTAACGGACAAAATAATCCTGCGCCTAAGATTCGTTTTTAATTCATATATTTACGTTTCACATTTCTTTTCGAACCTAAAAATTTGAGTGAGGAAGCTTACAACAAGGACATGTTTCAATTTTGTCACTGAAAGGAATAACCTTGATCCAATTTTCCATAAAGGCAGTCAAGATTTAAACTGAAAGGATGCTAAAACCGAGCTAAACATTATTTTCCTAACTTATTGTCAGCATTTCACATTTTCATCTCCAGCAATTATCAATATAATGAACATTTCAAGAACGTTATTAACCCAAACTAAACACTTTAAAGACAACTGAATATTTATTCGAAACTAATGGAGATGATTTGGTTTTATTAAATGGCGCTGGCGCAAGATTGTATTTATCGAAATTTAAATTAGGTCAATTCTTTCGTTTTTCAAATGTTTTGGTATTCAAAAGAAGTTAGATTGTGTTTAACTGAGGAAAGATCTCAGCAAGCTAGCCATTTTTTCGCCGCTTGTTAGAACGGATTGAAAATTGTGTTTTCCGACACCAATTTAGATTTCTCCCAAAACCTTCTAGTGTTTTAGCTTTCTAGTAAAACTGCACTGTAAGGTAAAAAAGCGTTACCACGCTGCTCCTGTTAATTAAACAAAACAATTGGACAAGAGGCGAAAATCAAGCTAATTTTGTTGACTTCTTTAAGGGCCTGTTTGCACTAAACAGATTAGACAACAACTCGTTTGGCTCTTTATATTTCTAATTTAAAGTTATTGAGATTTTTGCCGTTTACAAATAATATGCAAGCTCTTGGGGACAAAACCTAATATATAGCCTTTTAAGTCATAGAGTCAAACCAAATTTTTGTTCATAGTACAGACATGCTCTGAGCTACCATTTTTAAAGGTCTCTCGGTGCATTGTAATTGTTTAATTTTTGCTGCGCAATTTTCTTCATAAGAGGATAGAAAGTAAATTTTACAATAGAATGAGGATTGCGTGCGTAGTTATCTGATAAAGAAATC
>JANSTQ010024567.1:0-16127 GCA_026167885.1 Bergia puertoricense | reverse complement strand
TGTTATTACTGTAAGTTTCAAACTCAATTTGCTAACTCTGATTGGAAATTTTCAAATTTTGATTGACATCTGTAACTCAAACTTAACTCAAACTTAACTCAAACTCAACTCAAACTCAACTCAAGCGCTAACTCGATGAATAGCCGATCCCGTTTTGACGGGGATCAGATTTACAGTATAAACTCCATCGATTTGGGATAATGCTCAATACAATTGATATATTACTATATTGCAATGTATTTGTTATTTTCTGATAATTTCTTTTTTTCTGCGTGAACTTCTTGTGTAACAACGTAATAACAATAAACATTTAACGTTGAAAGTGATTACGAAAAACTCGTCAACGACATTCAAGACTGCAGCTTTGTTCGTCCGCATATCAGTTTCTTGGAATCAAACACACTGTTCTGTAGATTTTTACGAAATGTTAAGTTACCAAAATTCATCAAATTCTTTCTGCAATATTGCTGTTTCAACTGGACCGCAAACAGCTTCATCGTCAATAACCATTTGATCATCTCCACTTTCTTCTTCATCGTCACTTCCTCTAACACGGACTCCATCAACTTCAACTTCCAATATCTCGGAATGATAGACAATGAAGCTTCGAGTGAGCCAACCATGTCCCTTTTACGCAGACAGAATTCACTATCGTGCTGCAACAAGTAGTCAAGATTTACTGGGATTTCTGTTCAAACCACATTGATGACCAAGGTTGGTCATAACGATTTCAGTTTCTCAAATGCTCGCAATTTCTCTTGTCAATGAAAGAGTTTAAACATAACAATTAACATTTATCACCGACGAATTTTACTGTTTATGTAGATTTTTTTCATTCTTCTACTTGCTTTATAACCAAATTTATCCATATATCAATCCTCTTGAATACATAATCAAACTAATCCGCTCAACTCTTTACTATAAAGTCTAATTCGCATGATTGCATGAACTGCAAATCCAGAAAAATCAAATTGGAATTTCAAGAGGAAAAAAACGGGTACGCAGATCCTCATACAAATCTTTACCTCTGTCATTTAAATGGAGTGTTCGATTCACATGCAGAGGGAAACTTCCTTTCTCCGAGACGATCTCGATTACACTGGAATTCCGATGAATCGCTGCAAGGATTCAAGCAGTTTAGTAGCCACGTCTAGGGCGGCCTGTGCCTCATCTTGAGTGTAGGCTTGTGCAGGAACCTGTGGAGAGAGGTGTTGGTTTGGGTAGCGTGTGCGGATATAATAATTCCTGAGGATGCTGGCCTGCTCATAAACATGAGCTGGAGCATCAACGAGACACTCCATGTCGGTCGCAAGTGAGAGGATGTCGTGACTCTTCAGCTGCTCATCTGCCAAGCCACACGTGCTGTACAATGCTGCCTTGAGGGCCTTTTCAACGACTTGCTGGCTTTGGAAACAAACCACATGGTGTAGAGGGGGGTCTGCGGACATGTCATGCTTTGCAGCTCGCAAGTCTTCTCTGGCTTGTTTTATCCATCGCCTCGCTTCGTTTGCATCAGGATTGAGGAAGGTATTAAGGTAAGCAACGCTGTCTGCTGGTCTACAGGCATCAAGAGGTGAACTGCCTCGGGGCGAAGACGACGAGGCTGGACAGTACCTCTGGAAATTTTCATAAGTCTCTCTCTGTTGTCGTGCAACGCGGGACAAGTTGCTAAAATCACTAGCACCAGTTTCATTCGTGTGTCTCCTGCTTTCGTTCTCAATAAACTGCGTCACGACGGTCGCTTGGGAGATATTTCGTGGATTTCTTTCAGGGTGCCACTGTAAGTACAATCTACGGACAGCTTTCTGTCTTTCCTTATCTGGAAGTTTCCAAATTTCCTCCAATTCTTGTCTGATATTTGGTGATACAACATTTGGTGTTTCTGGTGGCATTTCAGCACGTCCTAGGGAAGGCTCTGGCATAAACTTATACAGATCTAAGACACTAACTTCGAAAATGTCTCCAACATCCACAACATATCTTGCAGAATACCTACTGGCGTCATTTTGAACTTGATGCAAAATCTTTACAAATACATATGTATCTTTTCCTTCAACATCCTTTTCTTTGGTTGTCCCTTTCATGCCAAAGCTTTCAACTAGCTCTTCATCTTCTTCGCTTGCTTTGACATCTTCAGATTCACTGAGTAATACTCCACTTTCATTTGGATCGCCAACATTATCGTTAGTTTCATCGTCAACTACTGATTCACCTTCACTTTCTTCTTCATCATTGATTCCTTTGTCACTGATTTCCTCATCTTCAACTTCCAGTGTATTGGAATGAAAGGTAATTCCACTTTGAAGTAGACCAGCAATTTCTCCTTCACGGAAAAAGAATTCGCTATCCTGCCGCAATAGGTATTCCAGATGGCAAGGAATCTGTGTTCCAACCTCGTGGAGAGTGACGTGATTCTCTCCAGCCACATCTTCGTTATCCAATGCTGAGGCAATTTCATCTGGAAATCGAGATGAGAGAATGGCTTGCAGATAGCTGGTTTTCTTGATCACATTGTTTAAATACTTGTTAATCTTATCGGCAAGCTTTCTGTGTAAGATTTCTTTACTGGATCCATGAGAAAGGTACAAATGCAGCGCACTTCCACTTGATTGTTGGCTTTGTTTCATATAAAAACTTCTCTTTCTTTCACTGCCAGGAAATGAAGTTCCGTCAACTCTGCTCACAAAATGCGTGTTAAGTGACTTCACACAACTGAGTTGTAAACGTGACTGGAACTCGTCGACTGTTTTGTCGAGTCCCCGTGGAAGTTCTTCTCCTTGACGCTCGTGCTTAACAATTCTCTTCAGTCCTTCTTTAAACTGAGGTGACAACAGTAACAACTGATATGGCTGAACAAAGAAGCAACCAGATGAATCTTTTTCAGCAGAACAAAGGTTAGGCAGTGGGTCAGGGTAGATCTCCTCTCGTACCAGAGAACTAAGTTTCTTCACTGCGAGGTGTTTGGGAAGTAAGTTCAACAGATTTCCATCACGTGATCCCAGGGCGCCACATGCGGTTGGTGCCAACAAAGTGCAATACTTGAAAGCGTTGTCTGTCGTTCTGAAGTTGGGGATGTTGTTATGGACAAGTTCTGTTGAACTTCTGAGGTAGTTAGTATCTGTTAGAAGATACAATTTATGGACATTCAAACTTTGTCTTGCTTTCTCTAAAGCTTGTCGTGAGGTGGCAGAAGACGTTTCCAGTGATAAAGATGATGATCTGTCAGTAGTGTTGGCACATTCCCACAACACTGAAAAGAGGCCACTGACAGCACTCTTTGCCTTCGTAACAGAGTTAGGTTCCACTTCGTTTTCCGTACACACACTTTTGATCTTCTCCAAGACAAAAGCAAAGTGAGAAGCATGGGGAAACTCACTTGCTCCAAACTGCTTGAAAATATGATCAACTGCTCCATAGACACGGGGAACAGTGTACAGATATGGAGGAATTTCCCGGTGTAACTGAAATACAATCTGCTTGGCATCCACAAATACTCGGCCTTCTTCTACCAGTATACATGGAATGTTCCTTAACCTTTCGCTTACCATCTTGCAGAATTCAGTACAATCGTCATTCCACTGTTTAGAACTGCAGGGAATCTTACGTGACAGAAACGAAAAGATTTGCACTGTGACATCTTGAAGCAACTTTCGATGGAGGCTTGGCAACTGTTTCTCGGTAGATCCACCATACATCTTCGAGACATTGACGAGATGATCCAACACTTTCTCTATTGGTGGTTCCTCGTGAATTCCAAGATTAAACATCAAGAAACTTGCATTTTTTCCTTCAGGAACTGCCCAGGATGGCAGAATGTGACAGGCTGTCCAGGCCAACAATCGATGCTTGCTGGAAATGGAACCACGAAAGGATCTCACTGTTAAAGGTAACTCTTCTGTTGTGGTAGGCTCTTGCTGAAGTTCAATGATTTCCTTTGAAAGCTGTTGGGTTGGAACAAATGGAATATCTGCAAGACGCTGCAAGAAGGATTTCTCATGAAGACTTGGTGTATCTAGCAGGTACGTGATGAGGACTTTGGCAGTTGCAACTAAGGTGGGAGTCACACCAGTAGTTGCCCCGACTTGTGCTACATATGTAGCATACATTTGGAACTGAACTGGGCTGACTTCCACATTGAGACCTAGTATAGTCAAAAATTCGTACCACTCGCAACTGCGCAGCTCTTCTGGAAGCATTCTGGACTTTGACTCTAGTTCTCGATAAATCTGGTTTCTTGGATCATAGAAGTGACAGATTGGCCTTGGTATATCTAATCGATCATTCAAGATGGTTGCCGTCCGCAACACCTCTATGATATGATTTCTATGACTTTGGATGGTCCCTGGCAATATAATATCCTTCAGAAACTTCATGTGTTTCATTCTGTTCAACGGTTTCAAACAATGCAGACGGTTAATGATTGATGACAAGTACAGTTCCTGTACTGTTACTGCAGTTGCCCCAACAGTGCTGTAAAGGAGCTCTAACTGATGACACTGTTTCAACAATGTACACTCGTCCATCCATATTTCACTCTCATCAAGAGGTACACCGTTTGGCAGAACACAGATGGTCCTGGAGTTTTCCAAACTCACAAACTGTCCGTAAACATTCTTGTAGAATGGCAACTTCTTCAGCGCCTGGACGTTCAGTTGATGTTCTTTCAATATTCTTTCATCTTCCTGGAAGAACTGCAACAAGATCAAAATCTCTTCTTCATCCAGCTCCCCAGCAATGCTCCGGACATTCATTTCGTGTTCCAACACACAAAGCACATGATGTGGCTGGTTTGGTTGGGCCACGTAATTACGAACCAATGCTGATGCTTCTCTCTTGGACTTCCCACAGACTATGTCCAGGTCAATCTGAGGACAACCAAGCTTTTCCAACACACGAGCTACTTTAAGTTGACGTGGAGACCATGCATCTTGGACGCTCAGATCAAGGACAAACTTTGCCTGGTGAAGTGGCACAATACGGCCGTTGGTTGTAGGAAAAATCGGCCATTCTTTCAGTTCCTCCAGTGAGAAATCACATCTGTGGTTGTTACCCTGCTGCTTGATGGCCATCAAATTTCCAAGAAATTGCCATAAACGTGATAACCACTTTCGATTTGGGACAATGTCCTGCTCTTGAAACCACTTAAAACTGGAAGCTGATCTACAAGAACTAGGTATCCAACTGGATAACAGCATTACAAATGATTTTAAGTCTAATGACTTAATAAAACCCTCGTCTATGAGGCTGTTCGTCAAGTGGTTTCGGTTTAGCACGTCATGCAGCTCACTGTGTACAAAGAAACCTCCCTTCGACACAAGGAGATCGGAAAACTCTGTTTGATACTTTGGCTTGGCTTTACTGAATTCACGCAGCATGTTATCATTGGTGACTAAGAGGGGCAAACCTTCTGCCTGCTTGGAAAACTTGGGACTTTTGATGCAATACTCCAGCAACACTTTCACGTTATCCAAATTTCCAAACTTTGATGCTTGAACTGGGCATGGGAAGAAGCCTATTTGGGACAGGTTGGCGGAGTTCGACTTCAGGAAGGATATCACCACATCTGGATGTACGTCATTTACCTTAACTGACGAAGATGAGAACTTTCTTTGTAAAGGCGAGGAGCACACCAATGGAAGTCCTATTCTCAGGAGGATCTGCTGCCAACTGACTTCTCCCTGTAAAAGACGTAGGTCGCTGCAAAAGTACGAATCTGAAGGAGAATACCACCGACACTTGGAGAGATTGTCCCCATGAATTCGGTTTGCAAAGACTTCTTGTTCACTTCTGGTTTGTCTGTCAGCCTTGCAAGCTATTTTGGTCATCCAGTCAAGTTCAAAATCTGATTGCTTGAGAGCAACAGGCAGGACCTGTTTATCGCAGCTGACCAGCAACTTGTAAACACTTTCCACCAGATCTTTCCAGTCAGAGTGAACTTTATCACAAGAGGGGAAAAGGTTGATGTACCACTGAAGTGCAGACTTCATCTGTTTCTCACCAGTGGAGTGGAATACACCAAACTTTCTCTGCTGTAGCACATAATCCTTTGCTTTAACCAGCAGAGTTACATACGCCTGGGCTAAGACACGAGTCTTTATGAACGTGTTCCAGGTACTCAAAACATCTTTCTCATTCTGGTCACGCCACAAACTTCGACGTGCTGAATCCAATGCAAACTGGCCATTAACATGGACTGGAAGGCCAGTGCGTATCGGAAGGGGCAAGAAACAAAAAGCCACGTGCGAGGTTAGTGTCGAATCCTGTTCAGGTGAAATCTGGGCGGCAATTCCTGCACGTGGAACAAGACCCACGTCGTTCCCATGGGGAATATCAAAGTCCTGCATCGTTACACCCAAGACAAGTTGGTCACATCCAACTTGTCTTTGTATCAGCCAGTGTGTTTCCCTGTCCAGGGAGTCCTTGATCTCCATGGGATACGTTAATGAGAAGTATTTCACTTCTCGTGTTTCTGACTCTTTGGCTTTTCTCACTTCTTCGACTAGAAGCTCGCGTTTCCTCTGGCTTTCATTGGACACCTCCGATGACACACTGTACTTGAGCTCCAACTTTTCATCTTTCAGATACAACACTGAGATTTTAGTGACGTGGTTGAGAAAGAGCAGAATGTTGGGTGATTCAGACTGGAAATCGATTAGGAGTTCCTCAAGTTTCTCACAACCTGGATTGTCAGAGATCTTTGATTGTTTCGCCATTTCTCTGGTGCGGAGGGGGAGCCTGAACATGGTTGATCCTTTGAGTGGAAGCTCATCAGATACTTGATAACCTTGCATTACATCTTTGAAGTCGTTCCAGAACTCTTGATCTATCTTGCTGTACAAAGCTCCAGGTGATTGTTTGCTGGAACCTGGTGCATAGAGCGCATGTGGATCCAGAATCCCAAGTGTTTCACCATCGGACAAGTACGAAGGACAGTCTGTGAGATGGTATACTGCATTGAAACCGATTCCGTACTGGCCAATCTTCTCTGAATCTTTGACTTTGTTGCTCTGTCCAAGGCTCCTAAAGCCCTCAACATCCTTCACCTGGAAAGGTCGGTTGTTGTAGACGCACAAAGCAGGGCCCTGTAGATCTTTCCAGTTACTGTTTCCTTGGAAGATGTGTTTTGTTTGTAGCTGACGAGTATCATAGACAAAATGAATCTCTGTAGCTTTTGCGTCATCTGCATTCTGCACAAGCTCCTTGAAAATCCCCACATCACATGGATAAAACTTGAGAATTCCTTTCAATCGATCAGTAAGGTCTTCAACTTGACCATATGGGTGCCAGTTTGGATTGGAGTACCTCTGTAATTTCCTGTCTAGCAAAGCTTCAGCACCAAGCTGATAGGCCAACTTCACAGGGATCTTATCATGAACAAACTTGTTCTGTTGATCACCTTTCACCCATGGGGTGTTGTTGATGGTTAGTTGGCAAGCAGATCGGAGAACCCGATTTTCGTCAAAAATTGGAATTCGACCGTTGTGAGACCTTATTTCATCAACACTTGCTTCAGACAGCTGTTCAATAAAAGTTTTAGCAACGAGAAATTCGTCATCATCGAGTGAACGTCCGTGTTTGTCTTCTTCCATGTTGAACAGGGCCTGGATGATGTCACTTGCTTCAAACTTTTCTTTCACGCCAAGAGCTAGAAACAAAGACTTGTACTTCATTGCCCAGTCAGGCAGCTTGTAAAGGTATGGTGCACCCTTGTTCTCCCATGTAAACGACACCTTATGAACAGGAACAAACTCCTCACCAAGGAAAACACTGGGAAGAACTGAAAACCTCTCCCGAATAATGTTCTCATCGAGCTTTTGATGAGAAAGAAACTGATAAATTTGTTTCAACATGTTCTTGAAATGGTCGTCTGGCGTTTTCCTGCAAGTAACAGCAGCAGTAAGTTGCTTTATGACAAAATCAACAGGTGGCATTTTCCATCCAAACACCTCACAAAGCCTGGTGGACAATCCGGACACATTTATTACTGCCATCTGGGCCCCAACAAGGTTCGCATGGTCCAAAGTCATGACCTCTTTTGGACTGTAAAATTGTTTTCTTCCAGAAAACCAGGGCATTGATGATGGGTAAAACCGCGGAGGCGAGTTCAACGGCGTTAACCACTGAAGACTACAAAGATGGCTTGCAAGAGTTAACTTCGACAAGCAAACGTCAGCTCTTAGCATCTTCATGTTACTTTCAAGGTATTTCAGTATTCCAGCTGCTTTCCGTTCACGCACAGCCCCTCCAAACCTTTTCAGACTCTGGGCAATACTAGCAATGTCATTAGCTGACAGTGTGTCCAGCTGCTTCATTCCAAGATCCTTCAAAATCAATAAGGAATTTTCAGAAGCAAAACACTCTTGTGGAACTTTAGAATCTTCTCCCTCCAAAAGGCATCGCAACATTGGATCGCGTGGGTCATAAATCTCGTGAGGGAATTTCAAACTGTCTGAGCTTACTTTCACAAAACGAATTTCTTTCAACATCTCTCTGAATGAAGGGTCTTCTGTACAGAAGGTGCGATAATTAATAAAGACCCAGTTCATGAAATTCACAACATCAGCGTGGTGATAGCAACCATGGTTAATCCACTGAAGCACTTCTCCGTGGAGAAACTTGGCGATGGTAACAGAAGGTACCTTCAGTTGTTCCAGGACCCGTTGAGTATCTTGATCTTTCCCTAAGATAATTTCAGAAGCTCGTTTAACGCGAAAGTTTGGTGGCAACTCTAAATATGGAGGGACAATGGTAGCCATAACGCCATTTCGCTTGATTGGTATGAGTGACCGTCTATCCATTGCTCCAAAGATCGGTAAGTGAGCTAGTAACTCAATTTGATGAGGTTCCACTTGTTGATTTAACAGAAAGCAACGTAACCCCATCTTCTCCTCTCTAGAGCAGGCGTCAACTTGTCTGATAGCTGAGTCATCCCCCAGCGCTTGAATAACCTTTAGGACACCTCCAGGAGAGGAGTAAGCTATGTACTCTGGTAACTGGTGGTGATTACGCATGTAAGGTGACAACTCATCAATAACAATGCATCCTATTCTTGTCAACAACGAAGCCACAACTTCGGGTAAAGATGTATCATCCCCGTGCCTCCTAATTACTTTACCATCACGTCTTAGCTTCACCAGCATACTGACATCATCGAGGGAATGAACTATCATAGGGCATCCTTCAAACAAATCAAGACTTATGCCAGGATGTTCAGCGAGCCATTTCCAGATGGAGCTTGGCCATGACTTTGGAGGATGAGTTGGCAAGTTTGGACACCACATTATCTGGTCAGACTCGTGGAACCAATCATTTGGAAGTGCTTGCCTTACCAAAGGTGGGACCATCTCAGCATTTAACTTCACTAGCTGAATGGGGTTTTTTGTTTCAGTAGAATCAACCGCCATTTCACAAAGACAAGTCAAAACTCCCGCTGGAATGTTTTCATCAAGGAACCTGTTGTTATAACAAAAATCCGGTTAGGGAAAGAAACTACCCAACTTCTTAAAACTCCTTCTAAGGGAAGCAAAAAAATAAATAAATATAAATAACATTTATAGAATGCTCCTTACAGGCTTTTCAGAGTTAATTTACATTGTTAAAACTATTACAAAAATATATTGAACTATTAAATTTTAAGACAAATTTGCCCAAAATGCAATGCCTTGATAGAAACGTTTGACAGTGCAGCAAAAGGTAAAGTTGTTGTTTCGACACACTCAGGTGGACAAGATAGAAAAATCCTGTAAGCCGTCTTAACACAAAAATCAAAATACATCATCTTACCTGCTGTACAAATTTGGTAAAATCGATTGTGGATGTTCTTCAGATGCAACATAAACAGTTGCAGTAGACCGTGACGGGATTTGGCGGAATTCTCCAAATGTGCCATCTGCCAAAGGAAGCAGGGGAACACGATTGAGATAGCAAGCAGTATTATCACTCACAACGTACTCAAGCACAAGGAGTTTGTCGTCCCTGCTCATCGAGTTAAGATTCCAATTACCAAGCTGTTTCTTCTTCAAGAGCAGTCGCACAACTTTAGGAGAAATTTGGTTGAATGCATCATTTCCATAGGTATCAATGATTGATAACATGTGGTCTGGTAAAATCACCACCGGTTGATCAGCCTGCTTGAGCAAGGTAACCACAGCTTTCCCGACATCTTCAGATATTGGAGCTGAAGACTGATGCAGACGATCTATGATGGCCTTCTCAGAGCTTATCCACGCTCCTCCGCAACAATCTGTCCATAGGACGTTTTGACTGAGGATGCATCTGAACATTGCTTCCAGCATCGGTATCCAACATCGCTGAACACTTGCCATGTTGGGCCACCACGTGTAAATGAAGTCAGCATGTACTTGGTTCGTTACATTTATCGGGTAACGTAAGGCACGTTGATACGCCACGCTACCAACCTGCTCCACCAACAATTCGTTCCACTCTGCAGCTTCATCACGGCACTCGGGTCCAAGTCACTTTAGCCCACGTCGGTTGTCGGTCAGTCCAAAGGCACCGTGTAGGTGAACTGGGAGACCGGTGTGGACATCCGGTGGCAATGGAAGAAAGCAATAAATACGGCCGCCTTCTTTCTCTAGAGCTTTCGAGTCTCCCAACGTCACTGGACAAGCAACTCCCATCCATGGTGCTAACTTCAGCCTTGATGCTAGGTGTTGGAGTTTAACATTCCCTGTGGAGAAATAGTTGCACACAACCCAACCGTGGTCTCGTGCTCCAAACTCTTGATCAAATTCTTGAACTTTTAACCACATTTCCATCACAGCATCGCCACTGGTTCTTCCTTCATAAATGTTATTAATACGTTGAATAAACTCATGTTTCTTCCCTCGAACCACAGCCAGACAATCCTCCTTCACCCGCACGCTGAAGAGCAGTTTTTCAGACTCTTTCTCATCGGTCTCATAAACTATGATCTGCTCGACGTGTTTCAGGAACAGAAGAATTAAAGCTGCTTCTTCCTTGAAAGAGTTGAATAATTCTCGAACTTGCTCAATAGTGTAGAGTTTGCTTGAAAGTTGTGACGGTTTGTTTCTAAGAGGAAATCTAAACAAAGTGCCACAGTAATGACCATCGGACACTTTGCAGTCAAGCACATCTTCGTATGGGGAAAACTGATCGTTGTACTGTTCGAGTAGTTGAGGCTTCATCTCAAACTGACAACCAGACTCCCCTTGTTTGATGTAAATTGAATGCGGGTCGAGAAATGCCAGTCGGTTACCACTCACAATACTTGGTAAATCTGTAAAACAAGTGAAAAAGAAGAACATTAAATATACCGGCGTTTAGTAGTGTTTTGATATCAAAGAGTTATTTGACATTAGATTTAAGCGTCTTTCTGCGTTTGAGACCTGCGGGGTATAATAATTGTTTTCAGCTGACACATACATGAGATATTTTCATCCTTTTAAGCTATGTAGCTACGAAGTCTAATCCTTCCTGTATTTAAATTCCGACATTATTTATGTAAAATGTTGGCGAGAATAGAACTACTTTTGCTTCCAATGGTTATTGTTATTTACCGTGACTTTTGTGTAAGTTTAAGTACAACACATACAAGTCTCTCTGAGATTGGAAGCTGTGTACTTGTAGACCATAATACGTAATGATACTGAAAATATCAAACCATAAAATGTGTTGTTTAACTAAACTTGAAGCAAGACTTTACCAATTTGAACAATATATTCTCTCACTCATCACAGTCATCGAGTTTCATTACACAATCTTGGGTCAATGGATCTCCCCATCACTTTTTTGATAGTCCTCACCCCATCACTTTTCTAACTTTCCACCCACAGACAACAAACCACTATCTTTGCCCTACTAAATTATTGTTTATAATTTGTAACTCCAGTCTTAGAAATTTTGATTCTTAAAATGTGAAAAGACGATGGGCTTAACCTCTTACATTGGAACGTCTGGTTTAAATGATCATTTTTTATCATTACAACTATAGATTTTTCAGAACTGCAACCCTACACAAACACTGTTACAAAAATAATGAAGGTCCAAATGAAATAGCAAAGAACCCTTATACACCCCAAAATTTTTAGAGTATACATAAACCGGCTGAAGCTGCTTTTTTTAACCAAATGGTAGGAACAAAAATCATGTCGACTGTAAAATTAAAAAACAATTATTCACCACTCCAGAAATTAAGTCAGGACTGGCGTGGTTCCCAAAAAATTATCCGCAAAAGATGTGCTGCAAATAAGCCCTCGACTAAAATCTAACAAACCTGTCAAGTGGTAAACAGCGTTGAAGCCAATCCCGAACCGCCCAACCTTCAAAGGATCTTCCTTCTTGTTACTCAGCATCAAACTCTGGATTCCTTCCCAGTCCCTTTCCTTGAACAATGCATCGTTTTGAGCATACAGTGCAGGGCCCTGGAACTGAGCAAGCTTATCGTTGTACAAAGAAGAAGCACCATAATGATTCTGACGTAAATCCAGCAAAAACTTTACAGTAGTTGCTCCAGCATCATCGGCGTTCTGAATGAGTTCCTGAAAGTAAGACAACATGCACATGCTATAATTATATGCTGCCCACATAACTAAAAGAACTATATTGACTTTCACTGATATTCTTTCTCAGATAAAGCCACGATGATGCCAATTTGTCAATGTACTTTATAATTATAATCTAATAAAATTAGGCTTTGTGCACTTGGTTTAAGTATTTATCTCAATCTGCAGCAGGTGCAGTTGTTGTTATTGTTATTAATAATATATAATAATGATAATAATAATAATAATGGCGTTAGCCAGACGGTATTTCCACAGAGTGGCTCTTCATCCATCTGGGGGACCAATGGCTTAACATCCCTGTCCAAGGACGGTGTGGCAAAAGAAGGTCACCTAAATATTCAACCCCAAGGACAAGCTGGGAATCAAACCCGGGACCTTCAAGTTAGCAGTCTGGGATCTTATCAATGGAACTAACATCACACACACAATTATTATTATTGTTGTCGTTATTGTTGTTGTTTTGTTTGTTTGTTATTATTTTTACTACTTATAACAACAATAAATGAAGCTACTCACTTTAAGTATCTGCCCCCCATCAGGGTACCGTTCAAGGATGTTCCTGAGAAATTCAGTTAGTGGTGGCACTCTCTGTCCAAAGGATGCTCCTGTACCATGAATATAAAATCATGTTTACAGTGAAGTTCTTTACTGATGTTTTCATATATTGCCAAGTGACTTTTGAAAACTACTTTACTTTGGTATAAGGTTAGTTGTAGGTAAACATCAGTCAAAAGTTCTGAGTGATGTCATACTGTATTTTACACTGTACATTTGGGACACTTCAGTATAGTACATGTACATGACTACTATACAGTGGCAGATCTGTGGGGAGGGCAATGGGGGTTGGTGCACTCCCATTTTCACTTCCAAAGTTGTTAGTTTCTGTCCAAAAGTCTGGACCCAACACTACTATACATGCAGAGCTAAAGAACATTCACTTAACCTCAGCTACATACTATTATTACTAGGAAATCAGTAGATAGAAATGGTAATAGATCACAGAACCCTTCTGGATAAATAAAGACTAGTAACACTTAAATTATTTTCCGTCGATCGATGCTTATACCCACTCCTCCCAAGCCATTGAAATGCTCGACTATAAAAACAGTTTCAATACAGCAAAAATTACAAGGTTGCAAAGAGGAGAATAAATATCCACCTTAATAGTTAGGCAGTGAGTGAGTGACTGCATATATAGTTGCCAAATCACCAACTATTCAACGAAAAATTCTATTATATTGAACCCCCTCCCTCCACCCCCTGGGGCCTTAAGTCCCTCATTTCTCCAACTTGGAAACTAGTCACATCTCTTGCTCTATCCAACTCTGGTCAGGTTACAATCTTTTGATTACATATGGTTAACAACAACATTTTCAAGTATATCTAAAATAATATTAAAAAAAATTGTGTGAAGAGTATAAAGACTATCAGATTAATACTATATGGTACTGAAATGAGTTAAGAAACCAACAAATGCATCGTGTTTCTTACAGCAAGGGAACATTACACTAAAACCACAGAGAACTGAATGCATGATTGTTTTGTTCAGCTCTGCATGATCAAATGAACTACACTCAAAAAACAAAAAAAAAACAACAACAAATTTTATTTAAGTAAAACAGAAATGTTTAATTAACATTCAAGCCTACCCAACTAATCAAGGCAGATATAGGTAGCTTATTGTTATGTTCTGCAACTAGGGTTGATCTCCACCAAACGGTATGAAACAACACGCCATTGAAACACGAGGTCAGAACGATTTATTGTGTTGCGCATGCTCCAATACAATGATCTATAGTAAGTAACGCAACCGTGTTGCGTGGCACCCGCCATGTATGCAACACCTCTCCCCCCCCAAAAGGGTTTAACTATTATACCAATAAAACTAAACTTCCTCAATGAGTCTCCTTGGAGGTTTTATTTCCCTAGTGGACCTCCTTAAAGGCAACATGTCAACTGCCCCCGGCATGGCAGGATTATCCCCTGCTGACAGTGCCTGTGACTGCCCACCACTTGGGCTGACTGGGACTTGTGTTGAGTCCCTGTTGGGCTCTTGGTCCATTTCCGTAGCTAATTCAGGAATATAATTCTCTACTGCTACTACCAGAGGCAATTGGCTTGTGCCTTCTACAACATCAGTAACCTGGATTGTCCCTCAAGCGAGAGAACAGCTGATCAGCATGGTGCCTAACATATCTCTGGTCCTTTAAGAGCACCCCATAAGTGACAGACCCTTGTTTATCTACAACTTTCCCTGGCAAGTGCTTTGATCCCCATCCGTAATTGTGGGAGTAAACATTTTCCCCTAATTCAAAGTCCCTAGGAGCTACCTTAAGGTCAAATGCCCTTTTCATGTCTCCCTGCTTGGCTTGAACTTTAGCCTGAACTGAGGGGAATACTGCGGCCATGGGGGTTTTAATCATGCGGCCCATCAATAACTGACAGGGTGGGACCCCTGTGGTGCTATGAGGGGTGGTGTGCTGCTGGAGGAGGATACGAGAGATTTTTGTGGTCAGGCTTCCTGACTGCATACGTTTCAGTTTTGCTTTGAATGTCTGTACTGCCCGCTCTGCCAGCCCATTTGATGCTGGATGGAATGGAGCAGAAGTGATGTGGGTAGTTATTTCTGTTACAAAAATTTGCAAATTGCTCACTAGTGAAGCAGGACCCATTGTCTGAGACCAGTGTATCTGGCACTCCATGAGTAGCAAACATATTCTGCAGACCCTCAATAGTAGCCTCAGAAGTGGCTGTGTGAGCTATTGCTATCTCCACCCACTTGGAGTAGGCGTCTACGACAATTAAGTACATCTTACCAAAAAGTGGGCCCGCATAATCTACATGAAGACGAGACCAAGGGCTCTTGGGATACTCCCAGGGATGAAGGTCTGTTTTAGGTGGGTTATTTCTGGACTCTTGGCAGGTTGGACAAGATTTGACCATTTTCTCCAGATCAGCATCAATACTGGGCCACCACACTAAACTTCTGGCTATGCCTTTCATAAGTGTGATGCCCGGGTGTGTGTCATGTAACTCTGCCATGATCTGGTCACGCCTGTTGGGGGGGACTACAACCCTACACCCCTAGAGGATACACCCATCCTCCACACTTAACTCATCCTTCCTGTTGTAGAAGGGACTGATTTCTGGGGTGCCTTCAATGGGCCACCCATTCAAGATATAGTGCCTAACCTTTGCTAGCACTGGGTCCCTGCTAGTGCCTTCCTTAATCTGCTGGGCATTGACAGGGCCTTTGTCAATGGTCTCCATGAGGTTTACAATGTCCCCAGGGATGGGGGTGGTTCGGGGTATGTGGGGTAAAGGCAGCCTACTAAGGCCATCTGCGTGGCCATTATCCTTGCCTTTTTTGTGTTTGAGTGTGTTTGGTTTGAGTTATATGCTTGTAGCATAATAGCCCACCTTAGAATTCTGGGCGAGGCTCTTTCAGGCAAGCCTTTGTTCTCACCAAATAGCCCCAACAACGGCTTGTGATCTGTATAAAACCACAAAATGCTGCCCAGAAATGTACTGGTGGAACTTCTTTACTGCGAAAGTTAAGCCCAGAGCCTCCTTGTCAATTTG
>JANSTQ010024456.1:0-11585 GCA_026167885.1 Bergia puertoricense | reverse complement strand
TATTTTTATTTTTACCCTCCAATCTTAAGTTTTTGGCTTAAATGTTCGTAAAACAGGAAATTAAATTGGTCTGGCCTAATGGTTAAGAAAATTAACCATTAAGTTAATTAGTTAATTAAGTTAATTAGTTCATCTAATTGATTTTGTGGTGGATGATCAATTTTCATATTCTCAAAAACAAGCAACTTATTTTATAAATACTGATGCTGCAAGGAGAAGATAGCTATTGATAACCTTGATGGGAGTAAATGAGTTAACTAATATCTAATCCTGTGATCTACTAACTTTTCAACAAGCAGTTGTCCTTCCTCAACTTGCTCTCTCATTTTCTGTAATCGTTTTTCTTCTTCCTGAAAGTCAAAAGGTTTATGACAAAACTTTATAAGAACAAATACTGCACTAATATGTAGACAGTCTCAACTAAAAATATTCAAAAACACTGGAAATATAGTTTGTTACTATATATATGAATAATATATATTGATACAGACAAAATTAAGAGAGAAAAATGTGGATATGTCGCAGAGGGGCTGAATGACAGAATGACAAACACAGAATGACAGGTTGTCAAAGTACAAAATTTTAGAACTACTGAATGATGTATTTGGCACCCTAAAGAATACCTTAATCTTTTGTTTATAAAATGGGAGTGCACAATTCCTGATTGGATAACTTCAATTTCTCTTTTCCCATGCTGCTTTGGTTCTAAAATACTTTCTTCAGATTATTTTCAAACTAAAAAAACAGTTTCTATTTTTCTTAAAACCTATCACTAATACAGTATCAAAATGAAACCTAAAAATTACTAAATTGCTAGAAATGGTACCTAAGAGCATACTAATAAAAGTGCTGAAAATTATACCCTAAACTTTTAGATCCCACCTCCCCCATTACTTTTTTTCATGGAGTTCTCCAACCTCTTGAATACATGTTAACGAGTTTTGATCCAGCCTTATCATAATTTAAACTGCTTTTTAAATAGCCTGCGACTGCATAATTGTTCTTTTTTCTTTGTACAGAACATTTGAAATATACATGTAATAAAATATTGTTCTAATATTAATTTTTCTTAAACAAACTTTGTGTCTTCTCATCTGAATATCAATACCTGTTCGTATAGGTCATAGAGCAGCTCAACATAAAGCTGGCGAGCCAAATATCCCCTGAAATATTTCTGAATGCAAATTGCAGCCTCTTCTTCTTTGGAAAGCTTGTCATAACTCTGAAAAAAATGCAGCAAAACAAAATGTTATGTTCATTAATTCTTACTACTGCTGACTATAACAGGCCCACCAAGTCAAACGCCTTGGGTGTGTTTCACATGCCTCAAAGTGATTTCACACACTCACATACCAGGCAATCATAATCACATGCCTGAGCTTTGAAAAGGAAATTTACCAACGAAATTAGTTCTTGGGTGTAAAATTGGTCCTCAAAATTCAATTCTATCCTGTTTTTTGACAAACTCATTTTATAACAAAATTTCAAAGCTTCCAACTTAAAAAGAAAATCACAAAAATTTCAGTGCATCTGTGAAAGAAATGTGCTAAAGATATTTCGAGAATGCATGCAAACTTTGGATATGGACAAATATGGACAAATCCATCATGTCTCTCAGAGACTCTAAAAGTGCAAGAAGTTGCATTCCTAGAGCTAAAATTTTCTAAAATAATTAATGTGGCTGTCCCCATACCATCCAGGATTACAGAATTAACACACGCTCATCACTCACTTAACCTTGGCATCTCTGCTACAAATGCAGCTGCTTCATAGTTCACAAAGTTTGATTTCTCCGCTTGCCTGAAGCCAGTAAAACTAATATTCAGCTGGGACAGTAAAAGTTGCAGGATCAATGACCTACAAGCCCAAAAGCAAACTCTCAACCACAAACTGCATATTTCTGTTCCAACAGCTTTATTTGCCAGTCACAGCAATTCCCAGAAACAGATAGAAACAACTGCAATTAAATTGAAGAAATGAAGAAGCTCCTTTGATTTTTTTAAGCGGTACATACATCTGTGGAAGCTGCCAAGAAAAGTTGAATACACAATAATTATGGTGAGATACTTGCCTTGACACACAATCTGTTTCTTTATTTGAGCAATCAACCCTTAAATGGACAAGGTTTTACTGGTAAATTACTGTGGAACCCCTTCAAATGATCTTACATACCTGGGGCAAGATTTGCTTTGCAAGTGAAGGATTTATAGCCTGGCAAAGGAAAAAGAAAGCAAAAATTGTGATAACAGTAAAACTGGGGCAAAAAATGATACTATAAAATTACAACATGGCAATTTTCCATGTAATAGGCACAACATTAATTTTTAACTTTATCAGGAACAAAGAAACAAAGCCAGTCACAAAAAAATTTAATATTGATGGAATTTAAATTTGTTTTAGAAAGACATTTAGTCTCTTTGAAGACTTAAGTGATAAGCTGGAGATTACATATAAAATACTTACCAGGTGATCGGCTCTCACGTGCAAGGAATGCCTGACTGAATTGATTATATGCACCATCCCAGAAAGCTGCACATGCACAAAATGGTCTCAAAATGGCTGCCATTTTAAATTGCAGTCGTTGGTTTTAAAACAGTTCTAAGTAGTACCAAAGCTCATTATGTTTAAATGCATTTATCAGCTAAAGTTGTAGACAGGATAAAAGGCAACTTCTTTGTTGAATGTAATTACCAGAACTTGTCTGTTCAATATTTCATTTTACAGAATTCGTTTCTTTAGCAAAACGAGAAAACATCAGCAATCGTTACTAATTTCGCAGCGTGTTCTGGGATGGTGCCTTTTGGGCAGACCTGAAAGCGCATGCTGATTGGTTTGCTCCAAGCATGTGATAAATGTCCGATCACCTGGTATGGCTTGTACATGTGTTTTCATAGTTGTCTGACTTGCAGCAGTCTATGAGGTTATGTTTACACAAGATTCCACTGTTTTCAGGTGTTTGAACAATCACTTCTATACTGCCTAGACTACTTGGTGAAAACCAAATTAGTACCTTATTATCATTATTATTATTTTATTACTTAGTGAACTCTGGATCTTTTTTGAGCTCTCAGCCCAGTCCTTTGAAACTTGATCAGCCCTAACCCAGTGTTAAAACATCAATCCACAGTTGGGTTAAACTTTGCTTCCTTTTCTGGTTTTGGTTGATATTTTTAATAGAACTGGAAATTTACATAAAACTAACAAACTCTTCCAGGATTGTCGAAACAAACCAGATTACATATTGATCTTGTAGCTGTAGAAAATTTATTTAAAATTTATCTTAATTAACCGACCCAGCATGGGATGTAAATCACAAAAAATAACTTGCTCACACTATTAACAGAAATGAATCATTGACAAAGTACATGTAGTATTACCAGAGAATGTACGATTATGCCAAACTGTGACAAGAATATCCTAAAAAATTACTTGTATCAAATAACTATATTTATAAGCACTAATCACAAGTTACTCACAAAAAACTTTTACTTGTTAATAACAACCACTCTTGATCATCTCTTGATGCTTACATTCAAATTACTTGTATTAAAAAATCAAATCAGTTCATATGTAAATAGTCTACTATTCCTGCACAAGAGTATGACTAAATAACAAAAAAAAATATTCTAAAAGTACCGAACTGGTATATATGCAATCTAAAATCAATCACTGCTAAAGAATAGATTTGGAATAACCCAGTGAATGGTTTGGAAACATTATTAGTAACTTATTACTGTTTTATTATTACTACTAGTTACTATTACCTACTACTGCTAGTACATATTTTATTTTATAAGCTTTCAAATATTACTTTTGTGAATCAACAATAAATCATGGAAAAACCTTTGTTAATAATATATTGTCCATTTAAATTATAAACAGTCCAAATTTACTGCTACTGGATCAAGAGCACATCAAGAAAAAAACATCTTAGTATAGTAATAAAGCCCTGTAGTCTTGACAGCTAAACAGTTTACATCTACATAGACCTATGTCAACAGGTATAATTTGACAAAGGCCTTCCATTTCATCCAAGGGTGCTAGAGCAGGCTATTTTAATAATAAAAGAATGGCAAAAATTAATTTACAGTGTGGTGCACGGTGCTCTTACATGTGGGGAAAAATACAATTATTTAAATGAAAATAAATATGCTCTAAAAGCTTGTTTTAAAAATTTCTGTGTTGCTATCTGACTTAATTCTATTTTTACATTGTATTAATCCACTCTCCTACTGATCTAGAAAAGAAACTATTTGCATAGACATTTCCCTTTGTGCTAGGATTTTTGTGCAGGACTACAAGTAATCACAAAATTAATATCTTTTACTGCTGAGTAATAAATAACCTTTTATATAATTGTGTTATTTACAGTAAAAACACTAGAAAAGGTTATGACAAAAAACTATTACTTTAGAAGCACTACTTTTGAATTCTACCATTGGTGTAGTTTCAAAAGATCCATGGTAATTTTTTGTTGGATTTGGTTAGAATTATGAAGGATGCGACAAACTCATCCATGAGATAGTAACCCATTGTGTATTATAAAGACAGACAACGAGATAGAGAGGTAGAAGGAATGAAAGACAGAAAGATGGATGGATAGATAGATAATGCTTTACGAACTAAGCTACTTGGTCAGATGGGAGCTGGTCACAGGTAATTAAAATGGTGAAGTGCGGCAATGAACATGTAAATGAGGAGATAACCTGTAAGGTTTGGTAGTTCAGCACTAATAAACAGATATTGTGATTTATATTTGGCAAGTTGAAGTGCTAAACAAGTATCCCAAGTAGTACCTTTTGAGCAAAAGCCATAGAAAAGAAATGGACCCATATAAAGAAAGAGAAAAAATCTCTGACCCAGGTGGGATTCAGACTCACGACTTCCAGAACTGATCACTGTTGCTCTACCAGCTGAGCTACGAGGACAGATGGGAACTGGCAGTGGATAATTATGATCAATGAAGCAA
This sequence comes from Bergia puertoricense, assembly GCA_026167885.1. NCBI lineage: Eukaryota > Metazoa > Cnidaria > Anthozoa > Zoantharia > Parazoanthidae > Bergia > Bergia puertoricense. The sequence goes on along the minus strand of JANSTQ010024456.1, from coordinate 6,616 downwards.
TGAAAAGGAACTAGTAAGTGATGTATCTCATGTAATGACAGATAGACAGACAGACAGGAGAAGGAACTTGGTTTATTTTTAGATAAATATTGCCTTGCAGTGTTCCTGTTGAAAGCTGCTAACAGTAAATATCTGACAAAAACACAAGCAACAACACAAATTTGTTATTTTGATTTAGATTTGTGATTAGCAATAAAATGACTGTTGATATTCTCTGATGAGATTTCTGGATTACTGTGCGCTGGGGTGGTTGAGGACAAAACTTCATAATAATACTTTCTTAAACTGGGTCCAAAGGTCCAATACCAACCTCACATAATCCCTGAATATGAAAGAGCCCCTAAATCATTAACAGAAACAATTCAAGTCCAAATATTTCTCCAAACTCTGCCCTTCAAATGATATTAGTTTGCAGTCAAACCTATCCACATTGTATCACTCAAACTTTGAATAAAGACTTTCGAAATTATGATAACTTCATCTGATGTTATAATACAATATCTATATTACAAAGTTTGGGCTTTTTAAAAAAATCACTTCCTTTGATTAATGGCGCAGAAAGCAATTTTGATTTATATATATGATATATGATTAACATTTTTAAAATTCTACGATCCACAATCATGACCAAACGATTTCCTATGAGGGAAACTGCACGAAGTGTGCTGTTTTTACAACCTTCTTTGTCGGTCACATCAATGAACAAATTCATGTAATGAATAAAAACAACACTTAAATTCAAGGACTGAAGAAGCCGCTTCGACTTTTTTGAAGCAGATAATACTTCTGCTGACGTGGGCATAATATCTTGATGTCAGCAACCTTTTCATTAAGCAATGAAATCATATTAAATACAAAACAGTATGACCATATTCCCGCGACAATTATTTTTTTCGTTTCGCGGCTGACTTTTTCATCAAGTCAACTAAATGAAACATTTAGTATCAAGAAACAAAATTCATCAATTGCACGGCTGGTTCTGCAGGCAAAAATATCAAACTAATGAATAATAAATACTGGTGAACCGAAACCTTGGACTCGACTACAAACCGCGTTTAGTTTATTTTTAAAAACAAATTACCAAGGCAAGAAAAAAATGTGCGGTTGATCTTATTATCGTGGTAAAAAACACACCTCCATTGCCGCGCGAGATCTCCGGTATATTTCTTGCTGAATCACTCCCATGTCTGGTGGCTGAAGAGAGCTGTCAACTCGACCAGAGAGTAAATCCTTTCTTACTGATTCTTCGTCGTATTCATCCTGGTTACGCAGATTGCCATTGTAATTATAATAAAATTGCCCCACACCGTTGGCGTTCGCATTTTGATGCGTGGAGTTATCGCTCATTGCCTGTGAACGTTTTTCAAACATACAATCCAGGAGTCCTGTTCCGATTTCTCATAAAGGCGATTGAGTCAGGATCGCTTTTCAGATAATATAAATCATATTCTGATTAACAGACGATTGAGTTTCAAGTACTTCGACGGAGGGAAATTCTCTCACACAACATTCGACTGCTTCCAGACAACTGATTCGAAATGATCTTGCCCAACGCCAAGATCGACGTCACTTCCTTTCCGGCTTGTATTTCTCAGGCGAAACCCTTCATCGCCAAGGTTTTTAGCCAGTCATCTTATCCGGCTTGTTTCCTTCAAATAATACAATTACAACTGCGATCGAATCATCATCAAATCAAAAGACTTCAGTTTGAATCTCTTCAGTGTCTTCTGTGTTGTTCTCGCTGTCGTCTCTATTTCCAAGCCACGCCGAGGGGGAGTCCTCTGCGCATAAAACACTGGGCTATACCGCTGTACGTACCAAATGACTTTGAGGACCAAGGTCAGGCCAAGTATGTCCAGGTAAAGTTTGAATAAATAAACTCAAAAAATAAGATGATCTAAAACTCAATTTCTTTAAAAATCCACTGCAGAAAAATTAAGCTCAAATGCATATCTTCTGACGACAGATGGCAAGCATTTAAAAAAAAATTGGTTGGCTATCAGACATTTATATAATGAATAATTAATTTCACTGAAGTAGAATCTGGAACGTATCTGACTGCAAAATGAAGACAAACAAATGGAGCCACATAACCCAAATATATTGTACTGGCTGGCTACTGCATGATTTTATACTATAGCTGTAAAACAACCTGGGTTTTTGTTAGATCCCAACTGATATCCACGTGTTAAAAGGCACGAAATCGTGCCTGAAAAAATTGTTTGGGAAATGTTGATGTTCCGTTTCAGTAAACGTTAGTCAGATTTAACGACGCTAATAATTGTGGGGATATCTTCGAGAGTTAGTTAATTCAAATATGTTTACGGAATATGTTTTTATTTAGAGTTTTCTGATGTAGTCATGTGCAATTTATGGGCTACTGACATCATGATCATCTGTCCGCGAATACTGATTATTTTTAATGAATCAGCTTTCTGTGCATGAAACGTCAATGCAGTTAATCACCGGTGATATTTGAATGTTTAGAAAATAGCTTTATTTTCAGTCATTCAGTTTTAAGAGTTTTTTTATGATACCAAAACAGGCCCTTTTCAATTTCGAATGTATGCATCGGAGTTATGAGTCTTATGACGTTTGTTTGTTATGTTTAAGATCGAGACTACAGCTTCCTCAGTAGAAAATCATAGAAATCCCCGATCATGTAGCTAAGCAGTGATGACCCAGATTCTTCATCGGACCTTTATCATATCACAAACTTCTTAAGCAAGCCGCATGGATATGAAACATGAAAACTGCTATTCACGAATAAACACAACTCTGAAAAGCATATTATGGCTTGTTTGTTCTTTTTATCATAAAGCCATTCCCTGCGAGAAAATAGCTTAGAATAGAAAAAGCCACTCAAAATATGTGCAGGATAAAACTGAAGTGAATGTGAACGAATATAGTTTTGAAAGCTTTCTTAAAAAGTTTGACCTCCTTGTTGTATATTGACTTGCTACGACCCTAACTAAAAACGCATTGCATGATTCCAAGTAATTTTGTTTTTAAAGTGAAGAACTACTAATTGTTTCCTTTAGACAGCCGAATTTACCGAGAGATACGCGATTAAATTTGCCGACAAGATAAGTGTTGGTTTATTTGATCATGACCTTACCGTATTTGTCAAAACGGTTTGCAATCTTCAGTGAATATTCAAGATATCAGGTGCACATGCAAACCGGCATTTTTATGCTAAGCCTTATTTTACATTATATTTCGTTACGACCTGTTTCCAGACTACAGAGTGAGCAAAACTAATTAAAATTCAAACTATCCGGAAAATATATTGGCAACAAAATGAAATATTCGCTTTACACATCAGGTGCACAAATCGACCAAATCTATGCAGTTTGCATTCAAAATAAGCGTAAACCCTTTTCTATTAAATAGCAGACTCAAGAAAGGTTAGTCAGAGTTCAGTAAATGAACTAACTGAACGAAGTTTTACGAAAATCTGTTCTAATATTCAGTTTTCAAAAGTCCGGTTACTTCCTGTGGTAGCGGACCGAGTGCTTTGCTTCAGCTTAAGTTGCTATGGCAACAAAATAGGAGGAGATATTTCGCACCTGGTACCATAACAAATCAGTTTGCACTTAACTGCTGCAAAGTTCAAACGAACTGTCCCGCAACCACTGGATTTAGTAGCTTTAACAGTATAATTAGTTACCAATGTTAAAATATGTTGCGGTTGGCTAATATTTATATCACGACCTGGCCAACCGCATACACGTTTTTTTATTCGGTTTTTTGAATAAGAAACAGATGTTTTGGCTAAGGCTCCTTGTTCTAATTTGGACATTTCACCCTCAAGCTGCTCTTAAATTGTTTTTATTTCTATATTAAATTTAACAAGATTCAAACAAAAACAATTAAGGGAAATAAGACCTGTAACAGGTTCGCAGTAGCCTTCGGCTTTTTGTCTCCGAGTCTTGTTGGGACTCCGAGCCTTCCCAGCTTCAGATTGTTCTCAAATTGTTCTTGAGTTTAGAGCGATTTGAGCCTCATTGTCCTTATAAAGTTGTTTTTATAAAAAGAAGGTGCGTGCTTTTTACTTACAATGGAACGCCAAAACAGTTTCGTTACCGGCTGAAGTATTGATTTAAAGAACAGCTGAGACGTTTTCCAGACTACTTAAGAGACGGTTTTTGTAAATATCGAAAATCGTGCGACACTCGCCAAAATTTCGATTTCTTGATATTTTGCCCAAATAACCCCTATGGTGAGTCGTTTTTAAAAATATCATTCAAAGTTTCAGTTACGTCTTATTTTTTTCAAAATCGAGAAAAGATTCAAATACGCCATTTTGGCCCCTGATCACACGTGAAACCAGTCAAAAATGATACGTATTCTACTCACTCGTATGGCAAAACGCGATACAATCTGACATTATGCTTTGAACACAACATACACCATCTCTTTCTCTTTCTAAAACACTATATTAATTGTGAATAACTATAAATAAAGGTTTATCATTAGCTGCTCTAGGTTACCCAGTTGTAGCCATTGAACGAAAGGGCGAAATTGAGCCAACTTCCATACCACAAAACTCCACTGATAGGTATATTTAGAAAACAAAAGCAAAACAATCGTTTAGTACATCCTTTTTGCTTTATTGTGTGAAACATTCTAACGCGGCCCGACAAAATTGTGTTGTCGAGAAGCATAAACATGACGAGTACTTTAGCAGAAAGAGCAGCAACGACGTGAAGAAATGGCGCCCGGCGGCGGTAGTGTAACTAAACAAGTACTTTCGTTGGATGCAGAAAAAGGCTTTCTTGGTGTTTATTGGACCTATGTATGCTTTTGAGCTACGTTATGTCACGTATTACATTGTTGAAATGCTGCGTACACTGAGATCCCGAGGTTATTCCCTATAGTTGACTGTACGGGTTGTGCCACCCTGGCTCAATTCTGGTTCAATTCAAGTATGTTTAAGCCTGGTTCTAACTTGGTTCTAATCCGATTCAAGCCTGCTTCAAGCCTGATTCAAGCCTGGTTAAAGGCTGGTTCAGGCCTGGTTAAAGACTAGTTAAAGCCTTGTTCAAACCTTGTTAAAAATATTCAAGCCTGTTTTAAGCCTGGTTCAAGACTGCTTCTAATCTAATTCAAGCCAGGTTCCAGCTCTCCACGGCTTGTAGGCTGTGAGGATATATAAGAATTAGTATTCACCAAATCAGTGCAAAACGCCCTGATTGGGACATCCAGTGTTATCATGTGCCGAACCACTGAATATTGCTTCTTGCGCGCTCTAATTGGCTACTAAAGCTAGGAAAATCCTGCGTTAGCTCATACCAAACTAGTGAATAGAGCTTTGCCCTCGTTGTGAATTGGCTATTCAAGGTCGGAATATTTTGTGTAAGTATATAACAGACCAGCAATGAGTGCATTTCGCGCGCTCTAATTGGCTACTCGAGCTTGAAATATACTGCATTATTATATAGACAGGAGTGTAAAAAGCACCATTCAGAAAGGTCGTACGAAACTAAATCCGGGATACTAGTGGGATATTTTCTATAAATCGATGTCCGAAGATTTTTTAGAAAATTTTGAAAAATTTTCAAAGTCCCCCTAAAAACTTTTCCGGCAATTTTCAAATGTTTTCCGAAGAATTCCCGAAGATTCCAAATGTTTTCAGAAAAAGTTTAGAAAATCGTCAAAAGCTTTCTGAAAACGTTTTTGATAACTAAAAATGTACATGGAAAAGTTACTCAAATCTGAGTAATGCAGAGTAATTGAGCTCTTAGTAAACACAATACAAGAAGAGTTAACACAGTGCTGTGACTGGCTAATAAGCAATAGAAATTTTGTAAGAACCAATCAAATACCTCTTGAGAGTAGGAATTGTTGCCTGCCTCATTCGCAGCTTGTTGAAAATATATCTCAAGTCACCTCCACTTCGGAGAATAATCGTTAACTATTCCGAGCTCGCATCAGTAGGGAGTTTTCTGTGGCCCCGCCAATACCAATACGTTTTCGTTTAAAACGCATCAAAATCGATGCGTTTTTATTTCTCGTCTATCCCGTTCTGGATAGTTGAAAACGGAACTGGAACCTTTCGAAAACGACGGTGCTACATCATTGATTTTGATCATGTGATAAAGTTAAATGTTGTCGTCCCAGTCCTAATCCATATTTCGTTTATGGGGCGCGAATACCTGTTTTTGATTGTTTCCAGTTGTTTCCGGTTTGTTTTAGTTGCTGTCGTGTTTAAGCCACTGCACGAGCCGATTTTTCGTCGGCGACAGTTTGTCGGGATGCACAGATCACCACGCACGAGCCGACTTTTTTGTCGGGTCCAGCGGAGTACTTGTGTAATGTTTTTGTATATAAAAAAGCGTGGAAAGATTGAATTGTCGCCAGAGGTCGCCATCTGTGCTCACGTGGTAACTACTGCTCCGCTATTGGTCGAACCAAGTTCTGCTCCCGACAGTTTGTCTGGCTCTGCCACACACGAGCAGATAATTTATCGGCCGACGTTTTCAGATCAAACATGCACAATTCTTGTCGGCGACGAAAAATGGACGTTACTAAAACCAGGAACGGGGAACGGGGAACGGGGACCGGGGAACGGGGAACGGGGAACGGGGAACGGGGAACCGGGGAACAAGGGGTC
>JANSTQ010024455.1:2735-27872 GCA_026167885.1 Bergia puertoricense | reverse complement strand
ATTACAAAGATTTATGCTAAAATCCTGTTGTTGGGAACCAATCAAATTGCAGGAATCACTAGTGATTTCAAAATGGAATATAATTAAATATTAAATCATGTTCCACAAATATATACGTTACCACATGTTCTCATATGCCTTACCTTTCGCCAGATGAATTTTTTCTACTTCTTTCCTTCAGTTGTGTCAGGATCTCACCTCGGTCTTCTATGAGATGCATGATCGAATCTGACAAGCTGATTCTCTTTTTTAAAGGGTCGCGTGGGCCACCTAAAATGGAACAAGTAATAAACGGTCTATTTTTTTTATGATAGTGCTGATTCTCCCTTCGACCGGCGGTATTAAACACATAAGTACAAGCAACTTAATTTGTTTAAAATCGTATAATAACTGAATAAGTAACTGACTTATTACATCAGAGATTACAAATAGATAGATTTAGGCAAAAACTTCCATCTCCACGGTTAAGCGTTGTTAAATCTTAATTTCCTAACACATACCAGGAGTGTTAACTTGTGCATGTTTCAGGTGTTTTGACTACTGCCCGGTTGAACTCGATTACATCACCAAACGCCCCCACAATTCAAGTAAAAACCTCATATAGCTTCAGTATATTTCAATACGGCCGTAGCACCAAGTTAAAATGGCTCTTTCGTGGCTTTGCTCATGCTCAAGATTTTATTGACAAGAAAACTGATTCGGGCTAAAATATCTATAAAAAGACACTATTCAGATACCAATCTGAGTTTTTCAAGACGCTAATGGCACGGATGGTCTGTTTTAGGTGGCGATTAAGTTGGATTATAGTTACCAACTTTTACGCTCTGGGCCGGAACACAAACGGATAAATTGCTTTAAAATTCATAAAACCTGACAGAAGTGATTGGTCACTGTCTTTTTAGTGGATTAAGATGTTTACTTTGGATAGATACCGTAAAAATGTAACTTTTGGAAAAAGATCAAATCAAGTGATTCAGCCGTGAAAGATTCCCTTTAAAAGGAACGTCATCTCACTATCATCACAGTTTTTATCAAACACAAGCTTTAGCAACTGTTAATTTGAACTGAGGCGCTTAAAAATTAGGCTTAACTATTATTCTTTGCCTTTGGCTGTCGTTGTTTGATCATTCATTCAGATGACAAATCGTACAGTTTTATTGATGTCTCATTTATTTCTTTGAGTGTCTAATTTATCCAAGGTCGCACAAGCTCGGCATTCTTATCGTTCTGATAAACATTGTTTTCATAAACAATACCAAAAAATGGCTGGAGAGTAAAGGCAAACTCGCCTAGTTGGATGAGATCTGTGAGCTGAAACTTTGGTGCCGATATCCAGGACTACTTAGATACTCAAACAATTGCATCACTATCACTAATTCAAACATTTTTAATTCAGCCAAAATGGCGACCTCAACCCTCAAGGAATTCTGGTTGAACCAGATATATTTTTAAGGTTTAAATGTCTTGTGAAATGTATGCCCACCTTCTCCAACACCATGCTGTTCTCGTTCTTCCCTCAGTAATATATCCTCTGTAATAAACATTCCTATTAGTTTACTGGGCAATGAAGTAAAAGAAAACACCAATTACTAAGGAGAATAGGCCAAATTTTACGACGTTATTGTATACATTATGGTTTCATAGCATAAAATAGCGTAATTTAGCTTCATACTCAAACAAAATAAGTCCATAATTCTATAGAGCATAACACAGTTGGAACTCACTGAAACGTTTAGCTTGGTATGTTGAATAATGTCGGAGAAATGAGAGTTTAAAAACGTATACAACGAATTTATTGACATTTCCACTGCCAGTAGCCAAGCTACCTCTAGGCACAAAGGCATTTGCCTACACAAAATTTTGAACCAAAAAAAACTCTGAATTGTTTGAACGTTGTACCCTCCATCAACCCATCTTGATTAGATAGCCCCTCGTTTTACTTTGCTGTTTTTACCTACACTTGAAAGTCGGCCTGGCTACGCCCCTGACTACTGGGAGCAAAAGCTGCCGCCGGCCATACAATCATATTTTCTGTCACGTTGGATGTTTTCAAAGACAGTTTACTTCAAAAGTATCCAGCATATCGGTTTTAAACCAACCATGCAACTGTGCCATGGTTTTTGGACTTGTGGACATTTTTTGTCTGAATCTTGTGGAGTTGAACTACAACGTTATATAATGAGCAAAATGTAAACAATGACATCATAATACAATCTTACTATAAAGTTTCACTGACGGTGCTAGAGCAAAAATTTATAAATAATAACTTTAACAAAATTATATACCTGCTTTGGCAATCCAATCTTTATAATCTTCCACTTGACGCTTAATTTGCTCTTGTCTTCGTAGCTTGAAAAAAGCCCTTCGATTTTCTACTCGTTCTCTTTCTTTTGCAAATTCTCTGCAATTTAAAACTAGATGTTAAAGGGACTTTTTCACGGCTGAATCAATGGGTTTTCGTTTTTTCAGAAGTTTAATTTTTACGTTATTTGTCAAAATAATTTCAAAAGAAAACACCTTAATCCACTGAAAAGACGGTAATCGATCGCTTCTGTCGTTCTGACAAGGTTTTATGCATTTTAAAACAATTTATTACATTGTGTTCCGGCCTGGAACATATAACTATTATAAGAAGTGACAAATATGATTCAACTTAATCGCCGTCTAAAATAGACCATCCGTAGCATTTGCCTCTTGAAAAACTTAGATTGAAATCTGAATAGTGATTGTTTAGAGATATTTTAGCTTGAAACAGGTTTCTTGTCAATAAATTCCTGAGCATGCGCAAAGCCGTGAAAGAGCCCTTTTAATTTCCACAGTTTAAAAGAGCTTGCTATTATATCAAAATTCAGTTGTTATCACGAAACACAAAAACATATGTTGTGACACAATTTCATATATACGATTTGAGTCGTTTACAGTCACTAGCTCAAATTTAAGCAAACAAGCACAAAGTGCACATACGCATACACATAAACACATATACATAAATAGAAAGAAAAGCATACACATATTAACTAGAAACACAAGGGTACTCAGTCTACACACAGAGACACACCCATACACATACACATACAAACACATACACACAGAGACACACCCATACACATACACATACAAACACATACACACAGAGACACACCCATACACATGCACATACAAACACATACACACAGAGACACACCCATACACATACACATGCAAACACATACACACAGAGACACACCCATACACATACACATACACATACAAACACATACACACAGAGACACACCCATACACATACAAACACATACACACAGATACACGTTTATACGATCTGTGCCTCCTTTACTCACCCACTAAGAACACCAAGTACGAGATTCAGCATGAAAAATGATCCGATTATGATGAGTGAGACGTAAATTATGGACGTAACCCACCCATATTTGTATTCTCTGGCATCGTAACTCTGCAATTAATCGTATATTATATAGCATCAGGAACAGTTTCAACAATAGTCTATGCATAAAATTATTGAAATATAAAATCGTGATCATTCCAAAAAGCTATTTTAAACGACCGGGGTAATTTGCATAGTCAAGACAATTACCAACTTAGACTCAGGTTTATCTTAAGCATCAGGATACGTTTAAAGAAAAAATGTACGTCTGATATTAGTCCAACGTGACACGTTAAACATTAAGAAAATCAATGCAACAACGACAGACGTGAGGTTTTACGCAACTGGCTCCTGGTTTGCTTGAAAGGCAATAAGACTTTTGGAGGTAGGTCGTTTAACATTTTTAAACTCATCCGGAAAAATTAATTTTTTTTCGACCTCTACAAGTAACTAATGAAGATTCTAAAATTGGTGTAATGTGTGTGGTTCCTGCCTTTAAAGGTCAGTTCACAACCACGATGTTTTGCGAGCGTTTGTTACTGTTTATATGTTATCAACATTAAAGCGCAGTTTTAGTGCTTCATCCAACATGACGTTTTACAGTTTTGTTTACTGGAGCTAAAAAAATGGAACAACAGTGCAGCTTAGTTTGACTTCTAAGAAGTCAACGTGACAAAATGCTACTTTCCATCTCGAGTTGTGTCCCAAGAAACGGAAACCTTGGCTGCAAATCATTCTTTAAATGTTGTAGCGGATCTTGCTGCACCTTAATCTGAGAATGCGGTAAGCCGCATAAAGGAATTGAATTGACTTACATAATACATGATTGTGGTCCATCCCTCATTTGTAATGCACTGGAATACCGTCAGCATTGCAAGAAATATATTATCAAAAGTTGTGATGCCTCTGTTTGGGCCCTCCCATACGTCATCGTGTCGCTGGCACGTGGTTCCCGCCCTACAGGGCCGCCCTCCATCACCAGAGTCGCTGCATATCCGCGGCACCAAGAGTTTACTATCTAGTGTAGCTGCACACAAATGTGTCTTTTAGTTGTATGACTACGTTATGGATACAGTTACCACAAAATCATGTACAAAGGTGCGCTTATAATCGCAGGGGTATAGCCAGGGAGGATTCCTGGGTGCCTGGAAACACCCCCCCTCCTTTCGGTCTCCAAGTTGAAGCAACTCAAAGGAAATATCCTAAATCAGATTCCTCAATTCCTACCCTATCTCTTGTCGGAACCCCCCTTCTGACAGCTTCTCGCTACTGAGAACGCCCCTGAATAGAAGGGCTGGTAGAAGGGGGAGGAGAGGGGACTTGTAACCAGGATTAAAAAGCGTTTTGAATTAAGCTAACAATTCCTCTAAAAACATTCAAATCGAAATTATTCGAGGTAAGAGTTTTCTCCACACTGTTCTTTATGATAAAAACTGGAATACAAAATCGTTTCAAATTAAACTAACACTGGAAGATAGGTTTAGAAAACACATGTGGTTTGATCAAGATACGCTTTTCGTCGTAGGGTTAAGTGCAAAGCAAAGCATAGACAGATAGACAGACATACAGATAGACAGACAGACAGACAGACAGACAAACAGACAAACGGACAGATACAAATATTAAATTGCGGTAAGTTGAAAGTGCTGTATAAATGTAGCCCTAGAAAAGAAGTGGACCCACAGGGAGAAAGAGAAAAAATCTCTGACCCCAGTGGGGTTCGAACTCACGACCTCCGGAACAGACCATCGTTGCTCTACCAACTGAGCTACAAGGCCGGATGGGAGCTGGCCGTTGGTAATTAAGTAAAGTGAGATAAGGTTTGGCCGCTCAGTGCTACAAAACAGATAATGAAAGTGATTTAAATGTAGTAGGATGAAGTGCTGTATAAATATCCCAAGCTATTCCTTCCGAACGACAGCCATGGACCCACAGGGAGAAAGAGAAAAAGTCTCTGACCCCGGTGGGATTCACTATATCTGTTTTTTAGTGCTGCATGAGCGACCAAACCTTAGTGGTTACCCCCAGACTGATAGACAGACAGACAGACAGACAGACAGACTCAGTACTGACTGATCACCTGTTTGGCTAGTTGAGAAGTAACAGAAAACTTACTAGTGTTATTTTCGTAGCAAGTCTTGTGGAATCTTCCTCGTAGTAACTCTAACCCTATCATGGCGTATATCACAATTACAAACAAAACCAGAAATAAAATTTGAAGTAGAGGCATCATCGCTCTAGCAATCGATTTCATGACTACTTGTAGGCCTGAAAGATAGAAAAACACTCGTTACACACTAAATACATTAGCTGTTGCTTCAGTTTACCCTCTAATAGCACAACAAACGTCATCCTTCTATATTTAGCTTTTATGGAGCTTTGATTGCTTGGATCTAACTGCTGCTGCCACTACCACTAAAACGTCCCTCAATTCTACTAATCGCCTTTGACGTTCGTCATAAAGATTTTAAAGTTCTCCACTACAAGTTCGGTAAAGCTGTTCTTTTAACAAGTTCTTCATTAACTGTGCTCACTTAAGTGGGTGGTTCTGCCTAAAATGTTATACAAAGTGTCCAGGATTTAATGGAGCCGAAACCAATTGCAGAATTGCACACATGTTAGGAATCTTACAGACAATCAGTTGCTTTTTTCAGAGCTTCCTTTGGAGTAACAAGATGATGTCTTAGTACCGTAGAATCTAAATTAGAGAAGCTCGGTATCCAACGACTGTGGGAATTCATGTTGATGATGATTTTCAGCTATTTTATCAATGCGAGCAACAATAAATACCTCCACATTGTGCAAAGTTCTGAGATCAAATCTCATAATGGATTACCCACTAGTTGAGTGGTGAACCAACTACATGGTGAAGAAACTATGCAGAAAACAACCACTTGTCTTACTTACTTGGTATCCCAGAAACTAACTTGAGGGGCCTGAGTACTCGCACGGCCCGCAGGACCTTCAGGGACTCGGTACCATGTGACGAGTTGTCGCTGAGTCGAGACAATGCAGTCCCAACCACACTACGGATGAAGCATAGAAATATGAGAAGATGCATTTTATTCTTCAGTATACCAAAACCTTTCATATTCAATAAAACACCCCTGGCTCTTCTTGATCATGATTAATGACCTTGACGCGACAGCTGACATGTGGAAGTTCGTGGACGATCTCTCAATCTCAGAGATAGTAGAAAATGGCCATGAGAGTGACCTCCAACAAGTGGTGGACGATCTCTCAAGTCAATCGAGTGACGACGGTTTTCAGTTGAATGGGCCCAAATAAAAAGAGCTTAGGATAGGTTTTTCAAACAACAACTCAGTCTTTGATCCCATTGTGCTTAATGGCAGTTACAGATTGTAACCAGTGCAAAATTGCTAGGACTGAACATTAGTAGTGATCTTAAATGGAACAATCATGTATCAGAATTAGTTAGGAAGGTCTCTCCTCGACTATATTTTCCGAGGCAACTCAAGCGATCACAGGTTGCACCTAGGGAGCTGATTCTTTTCTACATCATGTGTATCCGTTCCATCCTCGAATATGCCTGTCTGGTGTTTGACCGTGTCCTCCCAAGTTATCTCAATGAGGACCGGCGCTAAGAATCATCTTTCAAGACATGTCCTACCTCGGAGTTCTGGAAGAGTCAAGACTTCCAACGCTCTTTGAAAGAAGGGAGACAATAACAGCCCACAACATCAACAACCCACAACACAGCCTGCACAAACTCCTTCCTGCCAGACGAACCAGCAAGTGTTCTCTCAGGCACAAACGAGATTTCGTTCTCCCTCTATGTAAAATTGACCGGTGCAAAAACAGTTTTATTTTAAGTCAGGTTTACAGCATGTAGAGCTTTCTTATATAACGATTTTAACTTTAAACGGTATTATACTTATATTGTATATCCCCTTAGTTTAAACTTAGCTAAACTTACCGTAATTCAGCCTTATGGCTGCAAGTGCTTTTGAAAAATATAATATCTTTCTCTCTCTCTCTTTCTCTCTTTTTCTATCTATCTAAAACGCGAAGAGATTTCTCGACTCCCCGCACATAAGAACCTGTTTTAGCTTAAAGGGGCTGTTTCATGGTATGATTGCGCAATCTTTCCATTTCTTGGCAAAATTCTTTAAAAGTACAAAAAGAACTTCTGCTACAAATAATTCAAGCACAATTCTATTTTAAACGTTAAAAATGTGGTAAGGACGGCTTAATTTCGAAGATGATAGAAACGGATAACAGTTATGATTGCTGAAGCGAATTTAATGTTTGCCCCGAGGACGAATTATTGACTAATGTAATATAATGCCAATGGCAAAGATCCTTCACGATTCTGTTTGTTAAAAGAATTCCTTTTTGAGTTAAATCCCTTTCATCAATATACTTTGAGTAAAAACGAAAAGAAATAGTTTTGGGAAGGAGCGATGTTGTGTGGAACAACCGTGAAACTGCTCCCTTTTTGACTGAGTACTCAGTCAAAATATTTTTAAAAAATAACAGACTAATCGGAAAATTATAATATATCGAAGTGTCTTATAATGTGACGTATATAATGAAACGCGATCCGATCGCATGATTGCAGTTTCAACCAAATACTTTCACCTACCATGGTAAAACTAATACCACCACAATCAGAACGATATTCAGTCATAGCCAGCAACGCTATAAGCCAGCAAAAACACTTCGAGAGCCTGAGTTGGCCGTAAACTAACTTTATTATCTGAATCTTCTCCAATCAGTTTAAGAAAATATATTAAACTAAAAATGGCAGCAACAAATCCTCTTCTTAGGATAAGCGTCTTTGATCTTGTTGGAAAAGGTGCTATATAAATTTCAACTTATCATAATCATTAGGGCTTTTTTGTTAATACACGTTAATGTTTGTTGCAGATTACACCGTATTTTCATCAAACAGTTTGCGCCAACACTGATATGAAAACAAGGAGTGGTTCAACATACAGTGTTACGCTCAGCGTAAGTTAAATTCACCTCCTCTTTGGTGAATAATCAGTAAATAGGTTGGAAAACCAAAAATGGAAGGCTACACGTCCAGACAAATAAAAGTGCCTGTCGACTTTTCTAAAAGGCACGTTCAATATTGAGAGTGTTTTATTAGTTTATTAATAGCCTTTATCTCTGTTTAAATTTGGATAAATAGCTTTGTGAGCGGAAATGGTCTCAAAATGATTAACACGTTGACGTCAATCTTAACGTCATCGGAAACAAAGGGAGCAAAAAGGTTAAAAGCACTCCTCGAACGTGCTCTGGTCTCTGATATGGCTTCATTAAGTAATTGCTCGAGAAATTCTCTGCCATTTTCTTCTCTGACGAGAGAGTAATTATTTAATATCTGTGAAAATTACCTGTGCTACCTTCTACAGCTGGTGGAAATCTAAGTATATTTTCAACATCCGAATTCCAACTGAATAAGTTTTGAACCGTTTTCGAGTATTAAAGGAGTACTTCCCCATTGATTTTGTAAGTGAGCAGGGTGAGCAGGTGGGTTGGAAAGAATGGAGTTTACTAGAATTAAAAATCCCTCAAACAGATTCCAATCCCTTCTAAGTTGCTACAGAAAAATCCAAAAACCTGCGACAGTTTGTATCATCTCTATTTAAGTACCTAAGACACACAACTTAAAGTCTCCATGTACGTTATTTAGCAAAAACCTGCGACAGTTTGTATCATCTCTATTTAAGTACCTAAGACACACAACGTAAAGTCTCCATGCACGTTATTTAGCAAAAACCTGCGACAGTTTGTATCATCTCTATTTAAGTACCTAAGACACACAACTTAAAGTCTCCATGCACGTTATTTAGCAAAAACCTGCGACAGTTTGTATCATCTCTATTTAAGTACCTAAGACACACAACTTAAAGTCTCCATGCACGTTATTTAGCAAAAACCTGCGACAGTTTGTATCATCTCTATTTAAGTACCTAAGACACACAACTTAAAGTCTCCATGCATGTTATTTAGCAAAAAATCCGCTGAAATCGTCCAAAAGGTCATTCAAGTGGGAAGCTCCCTTTGAAGTAACCACTCAGATGCTAGCTCATATATAGAACCATTTATATTAGTATTCGAATTTTTCTTTAAACAGATGTTACAACTTGCCGTTTAAAAAAAAACCCAGAATGATGGTTCCCAGGACTAACTAAGAGGATAAGTCATCCCGCTAACGCCACTCTTTTCCATTTTTGCCAGGAGCCTTTTTTATTTTTTCATGCAGTGGCGGCTTTTTCGGTGGTGTTATAAATCAAAACTTCTTTTTTTCTCTTTAAAGCGTTTTCCATTTTGTCTTGTAATGTTTGCTGCAATTGCTTTTACTTGCTGTATTTTCGTTTCAAGCTAACGATTTCCTGGGAAGTTGTACAAATCAGCCTTTAGCGCTGCCTTAATATGCTCCTGCTTGCTTTCTCTTGTCTATTTTATCCTAACGTCTATTTCCGATTCATAGTTATGAATAATCCGAGATGACCGAGTTCAAATCCACCTGGCGCTAACCCGCAAGCCTAAACGGAATAGAAATCACCGTCACACCCATTTTATTTCAGTACAATACGGTAATACAGTTAAGAGGTCAGGGCCCAGTTGTTCAAAAGATGGTTAACTTTAACCCTGGGTTAGGCCAAATTTCAAAGAGCAATTTCTTCACCAAGGAATATGTTTCCAGTTCTTATAAAATACTGTTCAGCCTTTCTTTAGAAACTCAAAAATTGTTAAACCCAACATAACAGCTCAAATCAGTCTTTAAGGTAGTAAACACAAACATGGATTAAATATTTAACCCTGTGTTAGCGCTAATCGGCTTTCGAACAACTGGGCCTAGGAGAGAATGGACCGGACATCACCGCAGGTCCGTTTTGTACAGACAGTCCACTAGTCCGACTACACTTGGTATATGACTAAGTTAAAAACCTCACGGCGGCTGCCCGTAAGCGTAAACGGAATAGAAATCGTAGTCAAGGTGGTAAACAAACATAAGAAGCCCAAGAGTTTGAAAAAGGACTTTTCAAATTAATAAGTGAAAACACGTCACTGAGTATCTTCAAACATGATCTGTGTATTTGCGTCTGTCTATGCTTATCACCTGCTCAGTGATCGTGTTTGGAATGCTAAATACAGGCTATATATATAAAAATCTTATATCATTGTGACTACAATTCTTATTTCAATTCTCATATAATTTTGACTGTAATTCTTATTTCAATTCTTGTACCATTTTACTATAATACTTATACCATTTTGACTATAATTGTTATTTCAATTCTTATATAATTTTGACTATAATACCTATACCATTTGACTATAATTCTTATACCATTTTGACTATAATACCTATACCATTTTGACTATTATTCTTATTTCAATTCTTATATCATTTTGACTATAATACCTATACCATTTGACTATAATTCTTATACCATTTTGACTATAATACTTATACCATTTTGACTATTATTCTTATTTCAATTCTTATATCGTTTTGACTATAATACATCATTTTGACTATAATCCATATTTTAATTCATATATCATTTTGACAATAATTCGTATATCGTTTTGACTCTAATTCTTATATCATTTTGACTATAATACTTATATCATTTTGACAACAATTCTTATTTCAATTATTATATCATTTTGACTACAATTCTTATATCATTTTGACAATAATTCTTATTTCAGTTCAATTTCATTTTGACTTTATTTCTTATATTTTTATCGTTCAACATTCTATACTGTATCACTGCACGATATTTTCATCGAAAAGACTGAGAACTGACTTTCTATCTGAGGGTTCTCGACCTACACATTATTGACATCAAAAATTCCACAAGTTTTTCATGTCTTGATTTAAAAAAGGTTCAAAACCTAAAGACCTAAAATTGTCCCGGCAATACACCATTTCACTAAAGCAATATTTTCCTAGATCCATTCTCTCACGAGGGCTAAATGTAAAGCCAGTATATGTTGAACTAATAATACTGTTCCACTAATGTGTACGTCACTATCACAGCAATTTCAGTTCCTATAGCTATCATCCATAGTGCTGTCAGTTAATACGACAGCCCAAATTTTGCCCAATAATGACTTTTTCCTCCCACATGGGAATGGCAATTTTGCATTAGCGAAATGTTGTATTGATGGACTTGAAGTTTCACTGAAACTTTCCAGGTATTCAACGACCGAACCTTGTAAACTGATTGATCTTTACTTCACACATGCATGATGCACCTAAGTGCTCCGCATGTGCCTATCACTCCATGTATTGTCTGAGTAGATAACCACACGAAGTCCCATAAACTGTGATACTGCAATATCATATCCATTAATAGTTCTTTAAACAACGGATGTAACAAGAAAATAACAGCAGGTAGATTTAATAACCGGAATTTTCGCTAGTACAGCCAACTTTCTCAAGGCAAGAAACGCATTGGAAGAAAAGCTGGCCTTTGGAATGACTTATTCAGTTAGTCAAAACACCGCCCTAGGAAGTCACGCTTTTTTGGTGCACGTACTAGTCAGTGAACACTGACACGTTTTTATTATAAGGAAAAGATTATTGCAACCCAAGAACGATTTTTTTTTGGCAAATTTTGCTTAAAATTCTTCTTAAACTGTTCCTTTTTTAAACACAATAAAGCTGCAGTAGTTTTGGAAAATAGGGTTTTCTGGTACTGAACCTGAATCTGTTAACTCTGTTCTTAAAATTGGGCTTACGTGAGCTTCAGTGTTCTTACCAGTAAAGTTCGTTCTTACATAAAAACTTAAGCCTAAAAAGAGAAATATAGTAAAGATATATAAAAACAGAAACAGACAAAAAGGCGTGAGGAGGTAAAACCGGAGAGGCTGCAGATTTGAGACGAGCAGAATCCACTTTAGACCCGGAGTGATAAGAGAGAGAAAATGAGACTGGCGCGTAGCCAGGATTTTTCATGGGGTGGTGCGTGTTAGCAGTGAAGGTGGAACCTTCTAGGGGGGTCCGGGGGCATGCTCACCCAAGTAAAATTTTAAAAAAAACTTTATTGTCTACAATAAAGAGTCACATTGACGCATCTACAATCTTTAAAATAAATTCAATGTGCCCACGAAAAGTGCTACAATGGATTCCATTTCAATAGGCAGCAAAAGCGCTTGATTTACCAACCGGTCTCAGGTATTAACCATGTTTAGATTTATCTGAACCCAATGACAAAAGCAAAAACACTAAAATTAGTGAAACCATTTCACAACGAACAGACCCGACAGGTGACCTTACAGTTACATCGGTTCTTACTTAACTGACTATTCTCGTTCGTGGCCCTTGTACAACCGATCAAGAAGCCACGCATAAAAGGTTCGACTCTAAGCCCATTTAAACGACTAAATATCGCCAAATCCGGCAGTAGCCAAGATGTTCTTATCCTCAGGTGTACTTGCACAAATCACCAATGTGTCATAAAACACTACATTTTATTGGTAATATAGCTCAAAGCAATACAACTCGTTATGACTTGGTTAGTAACTGATCAGATAGTTCGCTAACTCAGTCATACCTTAACTAAGGTATACTTTATGTTCTTGAAGGTAATATATTTACTGGTAATGTCGCAGCCTGAAGAACACGTTATGATTCATATTTACTTGAATTTATACAGACGGACAGTATCATGCGAATCTCAGTTATTTAATTGGTCACATTTTGGAGTTTTATTCACCTGTTCATATGTTATCACATTTCACTAAATTTTGATGATAAAGTTTACAGTTTTGTGGTTTAGGACATCCCAAAATACAACTAATAACTGCTGGGAAATATTCGAAAACTACGCAAAATGAAAAAACGATGATAATAAAACTGTTGATGACAAGCGAAAAAAAATAATAAAACAAATATTATTGCAAACAAAAATCGAACTCGGGTCACGGAAAAGCAAATTAAAGTTTCGTATCAATTACGATGATCAAGTGACAAATCTTTCGAATTCACTTTCATTTTCCCTTTCGAAAACTGCAATTTGAATACTTCACTATAACAAAGGTTACTTGGGAATCTATTTTGCGTTAGGCTGAATCGATAGACGAAGTAAAACTTACTTGTAAATTTTTGTTGGATCATCCTTAGTTACCGAAAACCAAACAATAGCTTTTGTAGTACAGGTTATCCTATTTTAGCTTCTTTAATAGCGTGGCACAGCGGGTTTTCTTGTGAGAATAAGGTTTTTCGTCACCACCAGATAGCCGAGGTCCTCTGGTAGGCAATTAGGGAGAGCAGAGCCGCTTCGAGCGCGCTCACTATTCGCACACAGGTTTAAATATCCGGCATAAACAAAACGACCATAGAACAGCTGATGACGCCACAAAAAACTCAAGCTAGTTCAAAAAGCAAATAATATAATACACATTTTCACGGCAAAGCTACTTACCCAACAACGACCACAACGAAGTCAAGCATATTCCAACCATTTCTGAGATATGCGTTTGGATGAAGTATGAAGCCATAAGCAATAATCTTAACCACAGCTTCGATGAGATAAATAACGACAAAAACGAATTCAGCCACTTCCTGCAGGAAAAGAGAGACGAGAAATCGATTCGTGAATCTTTAAAGTGGCGAAGCTTCTCCCCAAATCACTTGTATTCACAAAAAAGAATTGTAAAAATTTTTAAATGTTTGTATTTTTTATATATACGGCTTACCAGTTTTTGGTTCAATTCCGTTGTATCTCCGCCCGGTAGAGGCTTATCCAACATTAAAACTATACAGTTACTGGCAATCGTCAGCAAAATAAAATATTCAAAGGTCCTAGCTATAGTCAAGGACAAAACAGAACCGCGATTGTCCACAAGAGCCAAAAACAATTACAGAAATAAGCGAACCTAACACTGATCTTATAAATTAATCACCAGTTTTTGTGTTTATTTCATTGATAATAATTTATTTTTACTTTTCCAGCGAAAAATCAAAGTGGAATGCGAAACTAAAAAAGCAATTTCCAAGGCGATATTTTCATATTTTCTTTCAATAAAAATACTTCAAAATTAAATTGACTTCAACTAAATTTTGACTTGATTTACGATGCACATATAACATGAGACCGTCACAGATATAACATCTAACTTTGCGGATCGCCAAATTTCAAAATATCAATTTGACCATGAAACGAGAGTTAGACTTTATACGAAAGATGACCTTTAACAGGAAAATAAGTAATTTGTTCGTCTGCTTACAGACAATTAGGAAAATAAAAATCTAAATTCAAACTCTAACACCCAGAAAAAGGATATTTTGATTCCACAACTTTCTTGCAGTAGAATCGGATAGAGTTGTCTTCTCCTAGACAAAGCAAGGCCCTGTTTGAGCGATTCGCCACCTCCAATACATGATCTCCATAGAGCGACATTGAACGGTACTTTCGTTGGAAAGCTTCGGTGGCCGCGCGGAGTTTTCCGTTTTCAGTGGCAACCACTGTTTTGCTTGAAACTCGCTCTTCCTCCGCCATCGAGTCATGTCATTAAAACAACTTCTCGTTTCTTTCTTGATAATCTGCTGACACAAAAAAGCAAGAAAACCATCAAAGCGGCATCAAATGTTAAAATCCATCTCTATTTTCAAGCCGATCTCGGCTTGCAATTCGTAAAGAAAATTATTCTGAAATTAAAAATGCGTTGTCAAAGTCCGTAATTTACATATGAAGCCCGCCAATCGCTGTCAACTTTCCTTATTACTGAATGAAGCTAGCCATCAGCTTGTGTAATTGGTGTATCTTGGAAAATAAAAAGACAGAGCTGTTCTTTTCTCGCAAACACAGCTGCCTGATCGCATCGAATTAACGGAACAAGACTTCGAAAAGTAGTATGGTCATTCGATAACTTTCAGTCGTTTTTGGATAGGCAGTTTTGGAACAAAGAAGTATTATTTAGTACTGGTTTAATATATACCTTTTAATATTGAAAAATTGAAGTTGCATAAACATTTATATTACTTTTTACCTGAGTTTTCATCAACCAGTTGTTTCGTTTTTTGCCATATAAATCTATTCCCTGGGTTGTGCTTCTTAACAGTTGTCTTATCACGAAGAAATATCAAGAAGACTTCAGTTACGTGTGTTGTACGATTTATGATTTACACTGAAAATATAACGCACTAAATTCTTTTTGTGAAAAATTTGCATAAGGCTAACTTAAATTCAGAAAAGAGACTCCTTATGGTTAAAAATATTAAGTTGCACTAAACGGTGCGGTTTTTGTATCCACACTACATAATAACAAGCTTGTCGAAAGATATTGTTTGAGCAAAACGAGTGACTGAACTCGGCTGCAACTTAGATTTTATGTTTTCGTTTTAACTTAATGTTGATTTAATTCCGCAATTGTTCTGAACGCCGTTTAACTATGACCACAAAACTGATCAATCGATCTTTACTTCTGCTGAATAACACCACTGAAAATGCAAGACAGTGGTGGTTACACATGAATGACACTTAAAATAATTCTCTTTTAACAAGTGTTGTGTTCGCCGAAAGTGCGCAGAATCGGCCAGTTGTTGCCATCAAACTGGGTGCACTTTTGTTCTCAACTGCAATTACAAAATTTAAAAAGGACAATAAAAAATTGGCTCGATTGTTTCTCCGATTGTTTGGTCGTTGGCTTATTCATAATTAAGTGTTTCTCCAGTACAAACAATTTCTTTCCACCAGGCCATTGTCCTCCCTGAAAAAGTTTATGCTAAATTCCAAAACTATTACAACTTGGCAAACTTGGTCGAAGACAAACTACAGAAAAACCTTGAACATTGATTATTGAAGACCTCTCAGTCTCGGCTGAAGCACTATTGACTGAGGAAACAGATAACATATCAGTATTTTCACGACTTTGCAATTAAGTTAAGTTCGTTAATACGGTGTGTATGAACCTTTGCGGTTTCACGAGCCACGCTTGAAGTTCAAGAGTAAAAATTTCAGTTAGATCATTGTTCAGAATAATTTCCTTAAAGAATTGTGGAATTTGAGGTTAAAATTGTGTGGGCTGTATTTAAGTCGGCGTTATAAAACCCATTCGAAATTGTGTCTTTGACATTTTGCTGTGGGCAAGTTTTATGGAGTGAAAGGGAATTTCTGAGTTCAGTTTATATTATCCTGACACGAGGTTTGTAAAAAATACAAACTACTGGTTGGCGCCTGCACTGGGGAAGAAAAAGATTATTTGTTTTGGAAAATACCGCCGAACGACATCATGGCGCATAACTTTTAATGATTTTAAAACGCAGTAACAGATATAAATTCATTCTGAGACTGAAATTGCATGCAACGTCCAGTCCAAACCTGCACGTCTTGAAGCAGACTTGGATTGATGCAAATTTACACGACATCAAGAAATATGCCGACTGAATTGAATACAGCAAATTTGGATCAGCAAGAAAATAGAGCTTTCAAAGCCATGTATGTCTCAATCCCGTATCTCTAACTTCTTGCCTGGGAAGACTACCGCATGGGAGGAAACTAACAACGTTATTTTTAAGTCAACGGTTTCCAACTCGTTGTTATCTAGTTGCTGGCTCACAAAATAGTAAAACAATTATAAAACCTTATGATTTTTTTTTAAAAAAATTACTACGCTAAAATGGCAGGTTTTTTTTGTACGAAGCAAACTAGACGATTTGATAAATTCGTTCGTGGTACTCCGGTAAAAGAAATTGTTTTCGTCTTCGTGATGCCCTCGGGCAAGAAGTGTGTGAACTAAAGAACAGAATAGAAGCGTGCCTCATTTCAGGACCATTTTTTTTCAATAAATAACAATTGGAGATTACTTTCCTGTCAACAAGCTAATTGTCCTCCCAGAGTATTGTTTTCTGTGTTAAAAATGCTTTCTAAAGTATCAGGCAACGCGCCAAGATTTTTAGTGAAAAACGTCGACCGAGAACTGAAAGCAGCATGCAGCAAGGTTTTTTGTTTTTGTTTTTTGTTTTGCTGCGGCTAAGAACTTTAAATATTTCAATGCTGCAATGCTGCAAATCGTTTTCGGTTGCAAAATGTGGTCAACCAAAACCACATAAGCTCAGTCAATTTTAGTTAATCTAAAAATTTTTAAGAACATATTTCGAAAATAAATTTTGGAGGGTCGTGATTAAATGAATGGAATAAAATAAAATCATCTTCAAAACACACTAGCAACTCTTACTGTGTCAAATGATTTGCCAATGATGCTGTATCGAAACGGTTTAAAACGTAATATCTCACCAACCTGCCGAGTGTGCCATTTGCCGTACAACTTGTTTTGTCCTCTATATCATAGCGAAGATCGACAACTTTGCCAGGTATCTTGCTGACACTCGCTGAATATTTCAATGAAATGCCCTTTGGCTCAAATTCCTTCTAACGCTGACGTGACAAGCATTTGATCTTTTATCGTTATAAATAACACTACTCAACGTCAATCTGCACCTGTTATATACTATTTTAAAACCTCTTTACCTCTCGCTGTTCTTTACTCGAACACGGACTCGTGCTTGCGCGCAAGTCTTGTTTGTATCCATATTTGCTTTGCAATGGCTGTTTTCAAATGTCCAAAATAACTACAGGAAGTCATAAATTTGTCTTATGAAACAAATGAACAGGTGTCCCTCAGATTACCCAATCAAAGAGTTTGAAACATGAATGTGTTCTTTTGAAAAAGAGATAAAGCATTTACCGAGATTTAGCGATAGTTTGGCAAAGTTTATAAGCTCTATACACGTATAGTATACGGATAGTACAGCCTTGATGACTGCCTGTTCATTTTGTATAAAACAGCAAACTAGAAAATCACGGGGCGCTGCGTTTGCCTGCCTTTGGTTAGGTTTGCTTCAACACGTATTTTGCTATGATATCAATGAAACTTCAGTAAATTTAACATGACAGTTTACCATTTACTCAAAGATAAAATGCTGATAAAACAAAACAAAGGGCCAATGAAATTGTGGCAGGGAGCAAGTAATGCTTGGAAACCAAACAAGCCTGCAGTTTGACAGTTCGGTATTCTTTAACGCTTTGAAGCGAAGTACTAAAAAAGACTTTGGGTAAACGATACACGAATTATTTTAAAACAAAAAATGTTTTTCATTTGATTACCGTAAAGTCGGCGAATCTAGTTATTAGGAGACTCGAGTGTCTTAGAAACAGCGTCGCATATAGAAATATTTGTTTTCTACACACAAAAAAATATATTATGACTCGTGGACTATAATTAAACAAAGGCTTTTCGGGTTGCTGTTTTGACTTGGAAATTTCATCGTGAAAATCGAACACTAAAATCCAAGATCACTTTTTTAGTTTAGCAGTCAAATAATAGTTGTTGTCAAAGAACGAAACAAGAACATGAACTAGTGAGGTCCTCTCAAACTAAATATCGACAATTTATAATAAACTGAATCAACAAAACTTCACAAGCTGACTAGTTGCTCATGTTTCCCAGCAACAAGACCAAGGGCTTTTTGTTTCTCGTATTCACTGTGTCAAGTATATTTTCACTCCATTTCGTGACAGATAATATATCCACCGCCCACAGAATCGGGTAAGGTATATATACCTTATAGGTATATAAATACTATAGTATTCGCAAATATTCGCAAATATACAAGGCTGTCAGCACAATTCATTGAAGATATACATATGAATCTTGTATATTTTGTACCAAAAAAGAATGGGTCTCGTCGTTCAACCAGGTTTCGTTTTTATTTTCTATATATATATCACGAACGTTCAATGTGTGAAACAACACAAAAGTGTACTAAACTGATTAGTACATATTTAATGTTGTCGTTAGGTGAGACGTTAATACACATCTCAACAGGAATATATGTTTTAAACTGAGCAGCTCTATGCTCTGTCGTACGAAAATGGGACAGAACTACTTCTGTATTGTTAGGAAAAACACAAGATTAAACGAATATTCGCTTCACACAGTTAAGTTTTTTTTAAACTTCTGGAAAACAGTAACAAGCAAAAATACTTGGGAAACAATTGTGTTAAGTTTGATATTCAGTATAACTTCTTAAAATAATGGGAAATATCAGAGGATGTACTTTGTATTTTTTAAAACAATATTTTACGGTTAGGTCTTTAAATGCTGTTTCTGTCTCTTAGTATAGACTTAAAACATGTAGACAGAAATTTTGCTTGTTCCGGTTTGTTTCTGATTGTAAAATCTACGTTAGTTGCAAGTTAATATGCTTTCTGCCTTCTTGTTCGTGGCTTCACTGACTGACGCACTTTCTATAAGACGTCATAATATAAATGTTGATTCAATTCACAACTTTCTCACGGTTAGTTGAGAAAATTTATTTTAAACCCTAATTACTTCTTGGTATTATATTTTTTAAATGCGTTCACACTTGAAATTTTTCTTTATACATTTGTAGAGAACGTTAAGAGCTAGTATAATTTTAGCTCATTTCGCTAGTGGCCGCCTAAATACGGATATCTCCAATTTACGCTGCCTAATTATAGCACTGATGTAATGGATGACAAATTTTGGAAAAACGTGGTTTTTCTTCGTCGATGAGTAAGCCCAGTGTTTGGTTTGATAAACAAGGGTTGATAGGGTATGTTTTAAGCCGTAGGATTGGGTGTAAAGCTGACATTTTGAGCATTAGCCCTTCGTCAGAGCTGAGCAGTTTTTAGCTCTGATGAAGCCCGAACGGCTCGAAACGGCAGCTTTCGAATCCAACTTTATACGCCAAAAACATACCTTGTAATCTCTTGTTGATCAAGCCACACATAGAGCACGGGTGAGTTCATCGACTGACTGACTGATTGATTGACTAACTGATTGATTGATTGATTGATTGATTGATTGATTGGTTGATTGAATAACACGCTGCATCTTTCCAACACCATCAGTATCACCTCTAAAGAATTAACGCTCATAGGGCATTGGGGCCTATGAGAAACCGCAAAACCGCCAAAAAAACCCGCCTCAAACCGCAAAACTGCAAAAAATATCGTTCAAAACTGTAAACCCCGCAAACTGCAAAAGACATGAAAACTGAAAAACCGCAGATTGTCGATGTGAAAACCAAGAAACGGATCTTAAAAATGGCCAAATCCGAAATTCCCAATGTCCCCTCAGGAAAGCAATTAAAGATAAATACGATTCGTTCGGAAATTTTAGGAGACGGTTTATATATAGTAGTGTGTCCTAATATAAACTGGAGTTGTTCTATGTTCCGGACCGGGATTCAGTGAGATTACCTTTTTAAAAAACGTACCAAATCTTGATATACAGTGACAGACGCATTTCATCTAACTAACTATCAAAAGCACTTAACAATGCAGTAAAATAAACTTAATACAGAGACAACACAAAAGTTTAATGCTAAAATGCTTTTTAAAAAGATAGGTCTTCAGCCTTTCTTTAAAAGTCGAAATTAATTGACTGAGGAATGCTGTTCCATAATAGAGACTTTTAGCATCACGTTTACGGCAAACGGAAGCCCCGGCTAGCGGATTGAGGATTCCCGTTTGCCGTTGTGGCAAAAATCGACTTTAGCATGGTGTTCGCACCACGCTCACTGAGGTGAAACTAAAATTTCAAAAAGCCTCGCCTTTTATGAGCCTTCTTGTCTTCTTCGATGTACTTGTCCATTAGACGGCCCAAGCGTTCTCGGCACGTTCGTCCACATAACTTGACTTGTTTTTCAGTACTAAAAACAGGAGAAAGCACTCCAGCTATTTCATCCCAGTTTGCTGGCCATGGGCTCTTGGGCCTCCTGGTTGCCACTTCTGTTGCCAGCATAACGTCGTTTGAGGTGTTTGGCCTCTGAAAGGCATTTCCTAAGGAAAAGAAAACATGTGTGATTCAGAATTAAATCCCAATACTTAAATTTGTGTACTTTTTTGTACGCACATGTTTGTAAGCTTCGAGCTGCCATATTTGTTTTTCACCCACATGCACTACTCCAATTTCATCGTCTTGAAGTCATGCATGATTCATAGTTTACGAATCAAAAAACCGACATTTAAAACGTACAATAGATATAAAATTCTTACTTTCAGTTTTAAACGTTGAATTCAAAGAGCCGAAAAACCTTGCCGTAAGTCACTTACCGCTGGTATAGAAGGCCTTCTTCCCGTTGATACATGACGGCAAGACCATGGTCACGTGACTTCCTTAGGTTTGTCGTTTGCCGTAAACGTGATGCTAAGAGTCTTTAATATATATGAGAGGCGATCGACAAAAGTTTTTATTTTGGTCCTCCGGACAGTCAGCAAGTTCTTGTATATGCGGAGCGAAGACTGGTACGAGTGGGTTTGTAGGCCGATATGAAATCACTCAAATAGAGCGTTTTCTCTCAATCCCCAAATAAAAAATTGGTGATTAAAAACGTATCGTTAAAGGTGGTCATGTCACGTGAAAGTACTTTAACAATACATTTTTAATCACCAATTTTTTAATTTGGTACACCAATATGGCCGCCTTTGGGTCTCTTGGGATTGAGTGAAAACGATCTATAGCCCGGAGCAAGCCCATTAAGGACCTTATAGGTTAAAAGAAAGATTTTAAAAATTATTCGGGCTTCAATAGGTAACCAATGGAGAGAAATCATAGGTTGGCGCAATGTGATCAAATTTTTAAGTTTTTGAAATGGGCCGCGCAGCTTCGTTTTGAACGTGTTGGAGCCTGGTGATTTGTTAAGAAAGTAAATTATAAAGAACAGGGCTTGCTCGTTGAACAGGGCTTGCTCGTTGCATTGAGACGGGTTTCTTCATTATACGAGGAAAGATTGCTAGATAACGCTTCCGAACTTGATGCAGTCAGATAGTTCGTGCAAATTAAGATAATCAAATATAAATTTTCAATTAATCATCCAGTTTGTCACAAGATGGAACAACGGACACAACGTTATACCGTGGGATGCTTTCAGCCAAACACCAAATGCGATGTATACGATTGAAACAAACCAATTATAACACGTCTTACATCTTATATCGAAAATTCGTTAAAAATCGTTACCGTTTCAGTATTATGAAGCCCTTTACGGACAAAATATCGAATGTGCATACATCAATGTTACGTTGCATACATCAATGTTATGTGCAATAAATCGAAAAGCAAATGGGATGTATATCAATACTGTGCAATATAAATCGAGTTCGAATATCGATATAAATGAAAAATGCCCAATAAAACTAAAAGATGATCGATATAAAGGGCCTTCATACAGTATATCCAAATCAAAAATGACTTTAACTACTTCAGTTCAAGTCTACTTGGCAGTGACCAAGTCTAACTGGGTGTTTTCCTAAAAGATTCTTCGCTGTTAAAACAATTGATCAAAGCTTGCCGTTGTTGATTAAAAATGTCAAACCTGAAGACACCGATATGTGAAATTAACGGATATTAGTAGATTCGTAACTAACTCAGCTCAAATTGTCAACTCCCTCGGATGGGCAGGGCCGGCGGAAGCTCAGAGACATTGGGGGGGCAGAGAAAAAAATTCGCGCGCAAGTCCTTTTTCCTACGTCAGGTCCAGCGGCATGCTCCCCCGGGGAACAAGTAGCAAATGTGTATTGCAGAAAAAAAATCATTTCTTGGCCCGAGAATTGGGGGGCTGCCTCCCCCTGTTCCGCCGGCCTTGATGGGACACTCTAGAACAAATATGGCTGTGTAGCCAGTCTTATCAACATTCCATTCCGTACGTTCAACCCAACACAAAAATCTCAAGATCACACCCGTTCACATATCTTCCGCCCCCTCTGCGGTTGCTATCGCCCTTTGGAGATGTCAACGTTCTTTGAGGAGTTCAGGGAAGCTGGGTTACAATAACATAGCAGTTTTAGGGGGCTACGGGCACGGAGAGAGCAGAAATGAAAAAGAAAACTGTCCTGTGATGTCGTGGATACAATTAGTGTTGGAACCAGGCTCTCTCTTTGACTTGGAGACTTGAACTCAGTTTTCTCTACGATAAAAAGTTCAGCTGTGGGATAATAGTGTCGTTGCAAAACAAGACGGCCTATAATTCCGGTGGTCGACCTACTTCATCTAAATAATTTATCGAAGCAACAAAAAGGCTAGAAGGAGTGGTTGTAACGTTCAACTGAAACACGACACTGACTTAGCGACGTCATGACACTAGATAGTTGCGCTCAATAATATCTAAGCAAATGTTCACCTACGGTTGGCTCGGGATCATCCCCGAACAGCGGCTGGATACCGAGCCTACACCTACAGTAGAATAGATGTCTTCATACTTACTATGTTTCTTGTGTTTTAGATTTTAACAAATCAAAATACATTTTAAATTTTACGTTTATTAGAGGAAACTTTGGTTTTGCTCTGGAATAACCTTTGGTGTTGTTTTAATCGCGTTAGCTCTTAAAATAAATATCACTCTGTTCATAGAGAGGACTACTCCGGGTCCTTAAGATGCCGCAATCCGCCCTGCCGCAATTGAAGGACCTAACGCGACATAAGGTGACTTAAGGCGATTTAGGGAAAAATGATCAGAAACAGACTGCGACTTGGTGCAACTTAAGACGACTTAAGGACCCAGGGTAGGCCTATAGAGCTAGCGCTGAGCGTTCCGCCATCTTGAAATGTGACGCTCCACAGTTGCAGCTCCAGTCTCCACTCTTAGCGAATACAATGAGGGGGCCCGGCACTAATTCGACATTTTCCAGCTTCTATAATTGAAGAAGTCGTAATTTAAAGCCTTTTTTATTCAACTTATTTGTCAATCCAAACCTTCCATTAAATTAAAATAGCCCAAGGTTTATAAGCCAGACTTTATAGTATTTATATTCTCTATACAAATTCATAAATGTATTGCATTACTATTAGTAGGAAATTCTGTTGTTTATGGCCTATTTAGTATACTAATGAATGTCGCTACCTGCGCATAATATTATTAACACATTAAGACTTGATATTATTTTGTTTCTTTTTATTTATTTCACTTTTAAATGGAAAACTGATACAGTGATAACACGGTGAAACTAGGATTTGTACATTATTAAGAACATTAAATATTCTTGCGTAACATATTGTAACAACCGATTTTTTACTTTTTACTGATTTTGTTTTTACTTTAGAGTTCAAATTAGCCAGCTATGTTTTGTTTTTGTGTTTAACAAACAACTAACACACTAACCCCGGACGGAAATATAAATCAATTTATTTCTCAGTTAAATCTATTAAAAATGGATATTGCGTAAAATACTTTTTCCTGAATTTTTATAGAAACAGTTAAACGTGTAGTCAACACGCTGACTAAGTGACTGAAGAGACAATTTATTTCCTTATCACTTTATTTCAGAAACGTTCAATCAGCTTTTAGCTTTCAGCTTAGAATAAAATTATCGACAGATACTTCTACTGAACAAATTATTATATTGTACTGCCTGTTTTGTACTGCAATGATGTGCTCTACACTTATATACGCACTACACTTATATGTGCCCTACACTTATATGTGCACTACACTTACATATGCACTACACTTACATATGCACTACACTTACATGTGCACTACACTTATATGTGCACTACACTTACATATGCACTACACTTACATGTGCACTACACTTACATGTGCTCTACACTTACATGTGCATTACACTTACATATGCACTACACTCACATGTGCACTACACTTATATTAGCACTATACTTACATGTGCACTACACTTACATGTGCTCTACACTTATATGTGCACTACACTTACATATGCACTACACTTACATGTGCACTACACTTATATGTGCACTACACTTACATATGCACTACA
>JANSTQ010024122.1:0-16142 GCA_026167885.1 Bergia puertoricense | reverse complement strand
CACAAGTCTCAAAACTCACCAATCCACAGTTAATGGAAATTCCTTCCTTTGCCCTATCACCAGTGGCACCAGTTCTCTTCAGACGTTCTGACCCAGCCAGATCCACAAAGTTGAATTTTGCCGTCAATGATTCATACTCATAGTCATTTATTTTATCACCAGAGGACTCATCATCAGAATTTAGCTGTTGTTTAATGAAAAAGGAAATGTTACTAACTTACTTAACAACAATTATATAATTTACAATTTTAATCAAAAATGAATTTTATTTAACCACTTTTTCTTTTAAGTTGACAAAAAATACTGCAAGGCTTGACTTTTTCCATAAATTGAAATTTTCCACTTAAATACTGCCAGTATAAATTTCAGAGGCAGCTGAGCAGGGTGGGCAGGGGGGGGGGGCTATAGCCCCTCAAACAAAAATTTGGTGCCAAAAATATCACTAGTGCAGCACAACATTGGTTTGGCAAAATATTCAGTCAAAATATTTGAGTAAAATATATGTATATTTTTTGGCAAAATATTCAGTAGGCTAGGGGTATGTGCTTGGCTTGGTGTATGAGGAGCCACCCACGTTTCAAGATGCTCTTCCACCTCTGAATTTGTAAGCTAACCCAATTCCCTAATTTTGTCTCCCATTTTCTAAGCTGATTATCTGCTGCTAAAAATATCTCTTAATAAAAAATTCTCAGTTACCGGTATATTAAAAGTTAACAATTCCTGTCACATGTACTAGCACAATGGTCAAATAAACCTATGGATGTCAAACAAGCACAATAGTTTACTTTGGTCAAAGGTAAAAAAATAAGAAATGGACTTCTTCAAAGATTATGAATGTGGGCAAATATGAAAGCTCAGAAAGTCATTCATAAAATATACCTAAAGAACTTTAACCAACTCTCATAAAAAATCTAAACATGACTACTACATGTATGTACAGTGTACTGCTTTACTATGACAACAGATCCGGAGAGAAAGCTTGAAGTCAATTAACAGTAAAGATAGCAAAATCATCCCAAAGACCAATTCCGATCAGTAATTTGATGGGGATGTCAAAAAGTCTCCATAATTACTTAAAAACTCACTTAATATGTAATTTTCTTCCAAACTGTCAGCCCCTCACCCCTTCTCCTCCCCAAATTTGTTAAAAACCTCCTGGATAAAGCATCCTATTTAATGGTACTAGTTTACAAGTATAAGCATCAGTAAAACTAAACCACATACCTTGACTACTCGCTGTTGTCGAATGTGTATGGTGAAGATGGCATGAGATCGAGATGACTGAGCATTCATGTTGGTGCTAGCAGTGGTTCGCGACAAAACACCTTGCTGAAGGCAGTTCATTGTCTAATTTGGATAACAAAGGACATAATTTTAATAAAAAACCCTGCCCTGCTAAAGGTGAGTTTGCAAACTTGATAATCTCAGTTGAATCAGCCTATAAACTCTTGAACCGGTTGTGCAAAATATTTTAAAAAATGACTTATAGTCAATTCAAAAAGCTATATGTAGGTTCAACTGAGATTATTGTGACTTCATTTGTTTTAACTGCCTTAGAAGTGGGGTGGAGCTCATGGGATGAACCGCAAGTGACTGTGGCAGACAGGAAGAAATGGAGGAACTCTGTGGAGGCCTTATGTGCCACCAGAGGTGCAGAAGATAGGTAACAGGTAGGTAACATATATTTCACAGACACTAAACTATGACACTGATCACAGCTTATTTACATTTTTCAAACGCTATACATAAGTCTCCATACTACAACTTTGGAACCTAAAATAAGTATATTTTTATTTAATTATTTACATGTAACAAGGTTGATTTACTAAATAATTTAAGATACCAGATTCTGCAACAAGATGTTCCAAAGTTGTATACTTTTTTATGTAGTATGGAGACAAAACTCACAAGTTGCAAATTTTCATAAAATTTTGAAAATCTTATGTTTGAAACAGCAGCAGAAAAAGAGTTAAAACCAAACAAAGCTTTAATAAGTGAGGACAAAAGATAAGAAAACAAAACACTCACATCTTGATAAGAACAGACAGGTTTCATTGTTACACCAACTGTGTAGATGATTCCATTGGCATCTTCATGGATTTTTATATTTCCCTTCTTGGCCTGATAACAGAGATAGTTACATGTAAACCATCATCACAACTGTGTACAATAAATGTACAGTTATAGTGACATAATTCCACTGCCATGGACATACATGTAAATTCCAGACTCACATTTTAACATCAATTTCAAGAAATATAAGTGCAGTAACAAAGTGTGAAAAAACGTTTTTGCAATTTATTACTGAATAAATGTACAAGTTTAAAATGGCTGTGAACATGTTCATTTAAACAATTATTTAGTTTGATTACAATACCCAATTTGTTCTTTTCAGTAAATGTAACAACAGAAAAACCTTATCAAAGAGGTTAGATAAAAGAACAGGGTTCTTCCCCTAATCCCAATCTAAAATTTAAGGACTTTTTGAGGACTTTTCATGGTACAGTAATGTCATTTTTATGGACCTGCGGTACAAGCATGCTTCACCCAAATACAAGAAAAAAGCATCTTAAATCTAGCAAAGCCACCTCTGATTTAAATAATGGACTGCAAAACAAAGCTTGGTCTATTTATTAATATATTGGAGGAACTGAGTGTCCTTTGCACAGAAATTCTCACTTGCACACAACTGACATATTGTACAACATTTTGTTGAGCAAAAAATACTTCAACTTCAAAGTCAGGCAGTAAGAAGATAAAATTTAAGGACTTTTCATGGACTTCAGCATTTCTTCAACGTTTTTTAAGGACTTTTGAGTATTTAAATTTTGAAAACAAAAATTTAAGGACTTTCATGGTTTTTAAGAACCCGTACAAACCATGAAAGAAAAGCAAAAACAACCACTTTACAGTTTATGTAGTCCAATTTCTTTTTGATCAGCAATTGAAAGATCTATAAGTGCTGATCCAGGATTGGAGCAATACAACTTACTGGTAGATACAACTGACTTAAAAATTTAAAATCCATTAATAACCGGCAAATAATATTTGAGGTTGGCAGGTTGGTAAGTTTACCTAATTGAAAATCTGATAAATAGGGGCTAATGAGGAAGCTGTACTTACCCTGTTATCCAGATCAAACAAATCAATAAGATCCTCATTGTATAACTGCAATATTTGAGAAAAACAGAAATAAAAATATCAGAAAATGTTAACTTTAAAAAATAAAGTACAATGTACTCAAAGATATTAACATGTAACAGGGCTCAGATTTCAACATTTTCCCCCAGTGCACTTGTATGACCAGTTATCAATTTCTAGGCTTACAACAAGCTTGGTGTTTGAAAATTCAATATTATTAAAAATAAATGTATAATTTATGTACTATAAGATTAGCAAAATTATTTGAAAACCAAAGATCTCAAATCAGATCAAATACCACCTGGCCAATAAAAATAAATAAATGTGGTTCTGGTTACTGTAGGCCACACCAATTTTTATTTCTTGTTTTATGGACCCTCTGGTCCAATTTTTACTGAAATTTAAAAAGACAATTCACAACAGAAGAAAAACTGAATTAATTGATATCATAAAAAAAGTGTTTTTATTCAAAGAGATTAATTTTCTGGTTTTCGAGTTTTATATCAACCTTTATTACTGGTGTCTTGTGTAGATACAATTTAAATTAATTTTGTAAATTTATTCCCAAGTTTTTTATTAAAAGTAGCACTTTAATTTTGGAATCTCGTGACAACTTTTTTTTTTAACACCCCTCTGGTCCTCCATATTGACCAGAAAAATTTGTAAAACAAGAAACAAAATTGGTGTGGCCTTACAACAACTAAAAATATTTTTTAGAATTGGGATTCATATTTTTGTTAATTTACATTCCACTCTAGTAGACCTAAAAACAAAGGCATGCACTACTGATGTCTAACTATATAAATATTAAATAATATATAATAATCATGTGGTTGCAGTAATTAACACAAGTTGTTGGCAATCTAATGCAATACCAGATGAGGTTATGACTAGAGTATAGTGTATTATAATTTATAACTTCTTTAAACTGGCCAAAAAAAAGGCAAACAGACTGCTCAGCAAAATGCTTCAAAATAATAAAAATACATACTATTTCTATTGTGTTCATATGCATGGTTAGAAAAATAAAGTTATTAAATAAGATAAAAAAGATCATTGCTTGTTTCACAATCATTGGATTAAGTGGAAACATAAAATTGTGGGCCCAATTCTCCATCTAGAGAAAAGGAAGTAAGAAAAATAACTAAAATAACCAAAAAACATATTCATTTGTTTATTAATAATTAATAAAATTATGTCTCAAAACTTACGCTTTACTTTTGAATATTCGACACTGACAGCAGTCATTTATAATTTCTTTATACAGCCTGACAAACATCAGATCACTGCCCCACTGTTTCTAAGAAGACCTGTGTGGGTTCTATTAAATAACCCGATTGAATGTTGAGAGACCTGATCAATAACTTAACTAACATCTCTGTCCAATAACACTGTGGCAAAAGGTATAAATTTAAATGTATATTAATAATTTATTCAAACCCCAGCAAGGTTGGAAATATTTACAACTGAACATGGAAAGACCAGTCTGAGATCTTTAGGCCTTAATGCCCTATAGTGAGGTAGGCTCATGACCTTCAACCAAACTTAAGAAGGTCTAATTGCATAAATTAGAATAATTTTGATGCTTGCAAGAACCAAAAATGAGCATTGTTCAGAAAGCTGTTGTCGAATGTCAATACTGAACACAAAGAAGTTCTTGTATTTTGGAGCATTGAAATGATGACTGGTCAAAGGTCATCAACTTCTAGTTGTAGGCAATGAACCTCCAGCTTGTAGAGTTAGTGTTTACATGATTGTATGAAGGTTAAAAGGCAGCTAAGACTTCAACAAAATCTTTAGTTTTACTAGTTGAATGGTCACTGACCATAGTTTAGAGAGTTGCCAGTAGTTTAGATTTCCAAACTTTGGCAAATTTTAAAAATTACATTAATTATTTTATTTTCAAACTTGTCCTGATCATGCATGTGAGACATCTGACAGAGCAAACAAGTGCTGAATTTCGAGTTTTTAAATTTTTGCTTTCTACATGAAGCTACATTTGAATTCATTTTTTTCAAAATTGCAAGTCAACTGATCTGAAATACATGTACTTCAGTCTTCAACAAATAAATTTGTAAAGCAATTGCCATAATAACTAGTATGGTTAACTGACTTGGAACCACTGTCAGATTAATCTATATTCTGTCTCAAAATTTTTTTATAAAAACTAGTGACACACATACAATATGTAGTGTAAACTGGGAAACTAAAACTTCACTTCAGATAACTGAAATTTACATATTAACTTTACATCTTCCAAGTATGTGGTAAATGAAAACAGCAATTAAGCACAGATAGATATTAAAAAATTTTATTCATTGACTACAAAATACCCCCTTAAGCTCAGCAAGACAGTATCAATATCAAAAATTAATTTCAAAACTCTGATTCACACAGCTCTTCAACAGTCTTTCTGTCCTCCTTAAATTCAAAGTAACTTTAAAATTCTAAAAATATTGCAAATTTGGAACACCAATATTATCAGAAACTTAAGTGAGTCTCTTTTCAGGAGTAAATATTATATCTTAACAGTTTCAAATGTTAATATAAATTTGAAAGGACTTCCTGTGGTAGGGTGAGAGATGATTTATTACTCTGACATAGTTCTAATTGATTTACAATAATTTATGAACTGTTTCCATAGAAACTGAAAAAACAACCCAACATAAATGTTTGTATGCCACTAAATTCACTGAAGCTCTTTGCAATAATTTTGCACTTATGAGTTATCTAACTTGTTCCTTGAGTTTATTTCAGCTGAATAAATTTTTCAGTTGCTGTATTAAAATTCTGCAGCTGTAGTATTTGATTACGTGTAAGACACAATTATAATTAATTATGGAAAAGTTGATTTCCTCTCAATCATTCATCTCTTATTCACACAAAAATTGCATTTAAATTCAAATCATGGAAAGAAGGAACATGTTTTACTAAAAACAGTCAATAGCAACTGAACTGCATATACTTAAAACAAGGTGTGAATGACAAAAAGTGGAATAAAATTGCAGATTTGTCAACCAAAACCTAAGCAGTCTTGCATGGAATCCCCAAAAAATGAAAACTTGTTTGTCAGAGAAAATCATAAATTCACACCCTGCTCACTGTTCAAAGACTAACAAAAAAGTGTGACTTTAATGGGAAGTACACCTGCAAACCAGCCTAAACAAGAGCCCTTAGCTTTCAGTGCTCAACATATAACCTTGAAATGAAGTACTGTATGGTACAGTGTATGAGGTACTGTATGGTACAGTGTAGCTCCAGTTTCCAAAGTTATAGTTTCAGGAATGACCCCTTAGAAATTGACACTTGTCAGATATTTTAGATAGAAGGGACCTACATCTTGAAGACAGACTGTGCTTATTAAAATGATAGTCTTGACAAACTCCATGTACATGTCTACCAAATTGGAAGCCCATTATAATTATTTCAAGACTATGATAATATCAACAATATTATTACAATTTTCAAGATGGTGGCCCTAAAATTATAAAATATTATAATAACAATACTAATAATAATAATAATAATAATTGCAGTATGTATAATTTTATAGCACTTTTATATGAAAAGTCTCAAAGTGCTTTACAATCATATCAGTGACCGGTGCCAACAACTGTCATCAACCACAACACCAGAATTACCCTGTTCTTTTCGATAAGTGTGTGGGTTCTTTTAATCCCCTGAACAGATACAATGTAGAATGTCCAGAGACTAGACCAATGGGTTAATTTTAGAACTGTAAGAGCCAACTTCAAAGGGCCTGTTTGTTTTTTAAGTAAACACAGATAGAGGAAAACTATGTTGAATGCCAAAAATAGGATCTTCAAATTACAGTTGTGTTGCCGAGTGTCAAGGGTCACTTTAGAAAAAACAGTGCATTCTATTGATTTAACACAACGCATAAACTGATGCACAGGGATGGAAATAACAGTCAATGATTGGTAATAAACAACCAAACAACACCAATGCTGGAAAAAATATTAGCTTACTGGTGGTAACAAAAATGAAGCGAATGGATGTGCTGCAGTACATAAAAAAATAGGTACCCATGGGGTACATGTGGAGTGGAACGGCAAGACAGTAGAAGCAGAATGGTGAACAAAGAACGTGACAATGCTATGCTATTGCTGACAGTACTACGGATGCATAACACCACGTTGTACTACAAAAAATTATACTACAAAATAATTAAGGTGATCACACAGTTATGTTTCACGATGTTCCACTCCACAAAAAGAGTTACTGATCAAACTTGCTTCCCTCATTTCCATCCCCGGCGGCATATGGCCGTGTAGTATAAGAAACTTTAATAGTACCTCCATAAACTGTACAGTTATCTTGAAGTCGGGTTGAGGTTCATTCCTTTGCTTTGCTTCTAATTTTCTTTTATCAATTCCTGTAAAAAGGTGGGCAACAGCTCTGGGTAGCATTCCTTCCTCCTCTGTGCCGATGGTGACATCAAACCCTGTTCCCATTGTGTAGGTCTTACCTGAACCAGTCTGAAATTAACAGAGCAAGAAAGAGAGTGAGAGGAGGTGAAATTGTTTTTGATCTAAAATCAAATCTTACTATTCTATCATTTTCTTTTAACCATTTTATAACTAAATGTGAACAGTTCTAAATTTAAAAAACTGCCAGTATTATTAATAATAACAATATTAATAATAAATAATAACAATAGTTTGACAATATTAATGATAATAGAACATAACAATGAAAAACAAAAAGATATTAACTATTTATAATAATAGTAATAATAATAATGCTTTATAAATTATTACAATTATTATTATCTAAATTAATAATAGTACAGAACTTTAGTATGTTTGTGACTCATATGGCCTGTTCTACTTCTGTTAAATAAACTCGGCTGTTAAGTTTAGGACTAGCACTAGTTTATTGATGTCATGTTTCTGTATGTCCACATATAATAAAATATTCTCTCTGGATGGATTCCTTTCTATGATGGCAAAAGAAAACTCAACAATAACGAACTAGTCCAAGTCCTAACCTTAATGGCCAAGTGTATAGCACAGGTAGCCCTGGGCCTATATTTCATTAACACAAGTATAGAGCACAGGTGGCCCAGAGCCTATGATTCATTAACCCAATTTGGCTAAAAAATGAAAAAGAAGACAAAAAATAAAAAATGCTCATCCATTTTGAATTGTTAAATTATAAGAATACATGTATAAGTATGTGGTGTAAACTGCTTCTCAAAATACAAAAGTTAAGAATTTTCATAAGATCTAAAAAACACACGTTTAAAATGGACCAAGATTGAGTTAAGTGTTGATTTCCAATCTCAGTTGCTTTGCTTTACTCTTTATCACACACCAAGGCCTCCATAAATAACAATAATTTATACAGATCTCTGACACACTACAATCAAAAAGGATGCATTAAATAGCTTCTCAGATGTTCCATGGGATACACTAAATTTTCACAGCTCTATGAAAACAATTCCCTGGGATTCTCTATAGTTCTGCACTAATGGGAGCCCTGACGCACATGTACCCAGCAAGACAAATTAGTATCGCACAATCCCAACTGAATAACCAACTGCATTGTTACAAAAGAAGTCATTAATGATGGTAGAGACAAACAACAATACACTCACTGGAGTACATGTATTCCATATTTTTATATATATACCAACTTTTTATCATTCAGAAGCCAGTTTTTTAACTTTAACCCTGGGTTAGGCCAAAATTCAAAGAGCAGTTTCTTCACCAAAGAATACATGTATATTGCCAGTTCTTATAAAATATTGTTCAGACTTTCCCTGAAAACCTAATTACTAAACCCAAAATGGCAGCTCAAATCAATCTGTAAGGCAATAAACACAAACATGGGTTAAATATTTGACCCAGGGTTAGCGCTAATCTGCTTTCGAACAACTGGGCCCAGAGTTTCTTCAAACTATTACAGTTAAATTAAACTATTTAGTTTGAAGAAGCTCTGAATAATAAAAATTTGGTACAGTAACTCTGATACTAATTTACACGTGTGTCATCTATTCACTATAATTTCTATCCAATATTGGTAAAATACTAATTTATATGGTCACCGCAGAGACTCAATTTCCCACTGGCAATTTTCATTCAAATTCACTCTGAAGCTTGGGGATTACTTCATCAAGTGTATTTATTCTCACATGCAAAAACATAATTTATTATTTGAGTTGCTGCTACATTTTTCAAAACTTTAAGGCATTTAATAAAAGTCAACAAGCTTTTAAGACCAGCTGCCACAATGAAAAGTTAGAGTACAGTAATAAGAGTTTAAGTCACTTTGTTTCATATTGATAAGGAAGTGACAAATTAGAATATATAATGGTGTTGTTTTCTACAGCAAAAACAGTTCTTAATGGACCATGTTTATACTTTAATAAAGATAGCAGAAACTCATTTCTTGAAAAAAATGTTATTGTTTATTCAGTGGGTGTTGACGTTAAATAGCACACTGAAATTGCACGTTGTAGCTAAAATATTAATAGAAGGAAAAACTTTTAAAATAATGTAACTTCTGGAAAACAGAAATAAAATACAAAAGAATAGGCAGCCCAAGAACAATCTAAGGAAAAAACAATGAACCCATTTGCAGTTTTACAGTCAAAACCTTACTATCTAAAATTATAGTTTATTAGCATAAGAACTCAACATGTATAAGGAATCTGTAATTTCCTTTAACACAAAAAACAACTACGTCAAAGTAATAATAGTAGAAAGGAATACCATAAATGCATATTAAACTAAGTAAGAATGATTTCCAGATTGTAAGGTTTGTTATACATGTATTCTCACTTATAAGCAAAATAAAAGTTTAGCATAATCTTAAATTAGTCCCGAAGCACTGAACACATGTTGAATAAGCGGCATCCTTTGCCTTTTTTCTTTCAGTTTATTTTCCATATGCCAGCATGAAAAAACTGTAGAACAAAAGCTGCAACAGTGTTAGTGTGTCTTGCCTAAAAAAACACATGCCATCCAAGGCAGCCATGCAAATCTTCAGCACACCTTCAAAATTACCTCTTGGCATGGGTTGTAAATGCCTCTCACAGATGGGCGAAGACAAGGTGTATAAAAATTTAGTTCTTACAATATTGATTTTAAAATGTTTGGGTAGTTATAAAGTTTATATTAAGATATTGTTTGGAATCTGAAGCTCCAAGCATCCTAAAATACCTGATGGCTTAAATTTTCTTTTCAATAACAATTATTCATGAAATTTTAATTTTTGAATCATCCTAAACCCAATCAAAACAACGCTCATGATTTAAAGTTAGTTTCCAGGTCAAGATGACCAAATTGGGACAACTGCACTGCAGCACAACACAAAACAATCCCGTGACAAAATAAAATAGAATAATCTTTAAAATGGAAATCTCTTTATCATAATCGCACCGAAATAATATTAGCCTTTTAGGTACATTTGTAAAAGGCTTCAGTGGAAGAGTCTGTACAAATATGTTTACACTTTTAAACCTGTTTTGTATTTTAATTTCGATGATGCGAAGTTCCATAATGAAGAATTGAAAATAGACTGCAATCAACTTGGAATTTGTACATCCAAGATCTGACCGGAAACCAGCTTTTCACTTGTCAGTTATCTGACAAAACGATGTACAAATTACTGTGCCAACATCATATAACTACTGCACACTTCCAAAACCTCACTCGAAACTCGTAAGATGCCCATAATTTATGGCAGAACAATGATTAAATATATAAGCTGCCCACAGCAGCATCGGTGTTCATATTTTTCATTCTATCAAAATACAGC
The DNA here is from genome assembly GCA_026167885.1 of Bergia puertoricense. NCBI lineage: Eukaryota > Metazoa > Cnidaria > Anthozoa > Zoantharia > Parazoanthidae > Bergia > Bergia puertoricense. The sequence goes on along the minus strand of JANSTQ010024122.1, from coordinate 5,216 downwards.
ATTAAAGTCTCAACAAAGTACAATTGTCTGTAGATTTCGACACACATTCCAAGTAAACACATGCCAAAAATCTATTGTGAACTAGGCTTATCTTTATCCGATATGCAATTTATGTGCAGATATTTTGACAACTTCCCTAATTTAAGAGAGGTCTATCAACATAAACTTGTCCGATGGCTTATAAAGTGTTCAGAATTTTTTTTTTATCTAATAGTCGATCAAACCACACTCTCCAATCGTATTATCTGCACATCTGCTACCGCTGTGAGAAAAACCTTCTCTATTTTTAGCAACGGGTTCGTTGAGGAACTCGGAAAAAGCCAATACGATGAATTGTGTCGATTTCACACATTCATCGCCCTATTTCTAACATAATATTTCAACAATGGCTCAAAATCGAACTTTTATTCCAGCTATTTACCTGTCCATATGCAAGTACAGTGGCATTATATCCCTCGAGACACCTGTGTGAGAAATAAATATGATAGAGAATTGAAATCAGATAGTTTTTAGTGGAGCGCAGCCGGCGCGCTCTTGATACAAATTGAGGATTTAAATGGCGATCGACCGAAACAGACGACCCATATTTCATTTCTGAGTTAAAATGTCATTATAAACACGATGTTAACGAACTCACCCCTCAACTAGCTCTCGTATACAGCTCTCATAAATCTGTGGTTGTTTCGCTTCTCTGTCGAACACGTTATCAAACGTAAAGGCTTTATCCTTGCCCAAAACAACTTGTGGGTGACCCGGGGTAACGGTCGTACAAATTCTACACATTTCGATTCTTTCCGCAGCGCTTTGGGGCCGTATCCTGTTAAAAAGTGACGTTGACACGGGGTTAGTAAGAGGTTGAGGACCAAGGAAACGATCTTTACAATCAACAACCCGGCAGAGCACGAGATGAAAACCGATGAAACGATTGTTGTTTTCCAAGACTTGCACGATGATCGCTTACCTCAGAGCGACGGCAACAGAAGTGTCGTCTCCCAAGTTTGTCATTGTAAAAGGCCTCGATACAGGCTACTGTGGCTACAGATATCTGTTAGACATAGCGGTACTTTCCCCTCACAATCGCTGATCACCAAGGACCTGCTCATTCATTTTGATAAAGATGATAACGCCGTGAACTGGCGAAGGTGTAGAAGAGTATCCAAAAACGCGAGACAAAACAGCCTGTAATTTCAGGCAATGCTAATTTTCTGTTTATCCCATGTAGTCCATACTGATCTAGCCAATTGCACCCTCTTAAATCCTGTGATTCATCGTCAAAAGAGAAAATGTGACCCTTTCAAGTTGAACTGCTCTCAAAATTTTCTCAAGTTGTTATAGATTCAGGAATTGATTATTTGCCTGACTTGATCCAAAATGGCCGCCAATAACAATTAATTCCAGAGGCATTATGGGGTATATTGCACTGACCAACCAATCAGAACACGCCGTTTAATTTTAGCGCCAATTGATGTTATTATTTTGCAATCCGGAAAATACTCGAAAAAGCGCTTTTCTTCTTTGTACTTGTTAACTTTTTCCTAACGACAGTTCCAAGTTATTTACGCCCTTGGGCTCAGGGCAAACAGTAGAAAAACTAAATGTGACAAAAAAATGAGAATCATTTATAAACAGAACTGTAAAACGACAAGCTGAGAGGGTTCTTGGAACCAAAAACCGAATACGGAAAAAGGAAGCATAGCCAGATCGTCACTTTTTGTATATATGCCTACGCATTTTTACCAAATTCACCAATATAAAATCAATTCATTTATTCACTAGTAATTTTCTTGAAGCACATGTCACATATTTATTTTTCAATAGGAAACTGTTTTACAGTTGTCTTTGAGGTCGCGGAGTGTTTGGAAAGCACCCAGTTTGAAGTTCGCTTCTGACGATTGGAGACGATGGGATATCTCTCGGGCATAATGGCGAGTGAATATAAATCTTTAAATGTTTTCTAACAACACGCGAATACATGCTGGAAAGGCTTCAAATTGTTAAATTTAGTAATTACTGCTTTCCTCATCTATAAAGGTTGGAGAATAGACTTAACTTACTACGAATACTTCGCCATGTCTAATAGGACACGATATAAAACGAGATAAAGATCTCAGCAGAAAAGACTGGTTGAGCGTAGAAGCGAAGCAAATCCCCAATTTAACTTTTGAATAATTAAACGCAGTGAACTAGTCGTGGTTTTATTAAAACACCGCTTTTGGCGCTAAATAATTGATTCCAAACTGGCGGTTCTTCATGTCTATTTATTTCCTTTTCAAGTTGACGAAAAAAATAAGACTTCCGAGAAGAAACTCATTACATTTTGAGAGTCATGAACACACGTAAATAAGCTCCAAAAAAACGGATTTCTTTGTTATCGTTTTCGACCATTACATGCACGCAATTTTGTCCTATTGAGTGGTCATGCAGACTCCCAGGATATCATATTTACAAATTCATAATCTATTGAGCTGTTGCTAAGGTACAGCAAAAACACGAGAAGAGAAGAATTTTAGAAGCTGTCTTTATTGCATTTTCTCACTGCGTGGCAAAACGTGACTCCTGTCAGTTATAATGCTAGAGGCAATTTGGAAAATTACATTGCACTGCGTAGCCGTAAAAGATGATATAAAAACTAAATATGAGCCTGTGCTTGTCGAACAAACACACACATGCCCAGGCATATACAGTTACACAAAAACGCAACAAACAAACAAACACACATACATACATACATACATAAATACTGACATACATACACATCAATAAGTGACACACACACACACACATACATGCAGACATACAGACATACACATACACATACAACATCTAACCTAGTCCATGTCATGACGATCGTCTTATTTCCGTCCATTTTGGCATCATTTTTAATAATTAAAACAAGTACCAAATCAAAAGGCTTAATTCGCCAAGTTAGGCAGTGTAGTGATAATTTCATCAGTTGGTTTTAGAAAACCGACATCCCAGTGATAAAGGTTAGAGGTATATTAACCTGCGATCAGGCTTTCCTAGGCGCACGGGCGATTACACGTATATCAAACTGTAAACAAGAGAAACTTCAGTTATGTAAAAGTGACATTTTTTATGATTTTCATTTGAGCCAAAGATGCTTTCAAAAAATGGAAAATGATGCTTTGACTGAGTTTGAGCAAAGCTAGCATCCCATCCATGTCTACTCTGACTTGAGGATTTTTGTTAACCGATTTTTATATTATAGGTGATACATTTGTTTAGTTAAATATTTAGAATTCCATCAGAAATAAAAACGTCAAGATTTGTTTATGTTGATATCAAAGCAAATCAGTACACGTACTTTTCTTTAAAACGACATTTGCCTCCAAAAAAGAAAAAAAAACTGCCAGCGATCAAAAGATTACGTGTTCTATCATATTCAGTTCCGGTGCGCTGACAGAGTGTTTCAGCAAAACGTAACTCATTACAGAGTTTTCAAAAGAAATAATCAGAACCAAACATCTTTTCCACGTTTTCTTTACCGTATTTCCTTTTATTTTGCAAAAATCAGTTTTTCTGTCAATTTTCTGTAATAAAAGTAAAAGAGATTGCGTCGTGCGATTACGATACCCACGAAGAATCAAATCCTTTGTCGGTCTGGGGATAATTATACTTGATTTTTAAACCGATTTTCCTGCTGATAAAATTTGTTTTTGTCAGGCTTCGTTACCGCAGACAAAATAATTAAGTACATTAATAACTAAAGTGAAACGAATGAACGCATCAACATATTTAGCCGTATTTACACAAAAGCGAACATTCAGAAGTGTGCTCAAAAATTCAGAAAAACGATTGCGTGTATCAATGACAAATTTCGTGTTATGAGTACCACACGTCTCTTGATTTTCGTTGTTATACACAGCAGACGAAATCCACAATCAGCTACAAGACAACACCAGACAATGCTAGATTCATCTTATTCAAAGTTGTTTATAAACAAATCTCAACTTGACAGATTCTCCCGGTCCGACATGCACTTCGTGCTCTCGCGCGGTAAAATGGTGATTTCTCCGCACAAATTGAAACGAATAAGAGACTGGGGCGAATTGATAATTTGAGAGACTGGGCCGGGTCAAAAGAGATGACAGCACAGAGGGGAATTTTTATCTGTCTGAATGAGTGAGAGGAGGTGTAGCTCATTTAACCAGCCTTCGAAGCAAAAGGTCACAGTTCGATCGTTAGCCGGTCTTAAACGTTTGTTCCAACTTCTCTCTGTTCTTGTTTCAATCCGGAGCAATGACAGAATGAGAGGGGGGAGGGGGGAGGGAGAAGGGCGCACCGTCAGCTTCCGTTGAGCTAACAGAACTCGATTAAATAAAAGTCACTTAAACTTAAGTTTACCTTTGAATATAGCCCTGCACTGTACCTGCACTTCGTTTCTGTGGTGTGATGCAGGTAATAGACACTGCCTTTGGATTGCTACAGTGAGTCATTATATAAGACCGGCCGTTCGGTGTGTATTTTGTGTGGCATAGCTTCCCGTTGTTAGAGGTATTATTAACCTTTCACTCCCCAAAAGTCTCAAACTGTGTGTGTATCGATAAATTCTTATTATCTATCCCCATGCATTTCCTACAGGTTGGGAGAATTTTGCACTTCATCTTACATTTACAATTACAATTATTAAAATTTTAAATTTTAAAACGTCTCGAGTGATATATTTATTCTCACAAAAAATTAGAGTACAGTATAAACATAATTTTCAAAATCCAGCTTTTTATTAAGCCTGCAAACAGGCGAGTTTGCGTCAGAATCGGAAAAAGGAAAGAAAAGAAGACGCGGGAGGGAAAGGGAAAGGAAAGATGAGCCTGTGCGGAACCCATTGTACTGAGATTTTCGCCTTTGTTAGTAAAATGTCGAAGGTTAGCCAATCAGCGCACACCGGAAGTTGAAAATGCACACGGGCGCGTTTTCCCATTCCCTTCCCATTCCCCCTCCTTTTTTCTCTCGTTTCCCTAGTTCTCGCGCAAATGATTAAACCTGTTCGCACGCTTTGTTTAATTAAGCCCAAAGGCCCCAAGGCCAGCGGAGCAGGGGGAGCAGAGGGAGCAGAGGGGGGTGTCTGATGATCGCCATCGAACTGATGAGCGTGAAACTCGAGTCACAAGCAAAGTGTTTAAAGTTTTAAATTTTTATATGTCCAATAGTTTTAAAGTTTTACTCTTCATCATATTTTAAATTTTACATGAGTT
>JANSTQ010023900.1:0-16143 GCA_026167885.1 Bergia puertoricense | reverse complement strand
CATCTTTGCCAGTCCAGGACTGCATATGAGTATAAAAAAACCAATTTATCTGGGTAAAGGGATTTTTGGGAAGTGTGAATGTAACATATTTGATGGCCATGCAATTTCTTTTTCATTTTCAGCCGGCATATAGTGATAAGCCAAAGATTGTGGAACCTGCAGCATACACCCTTGCCTCACCCACCAAGGAGAAAAAGTATTACAGACATGCAAGGTAAAGACTACTTTATTTTGTTCATTTAAGAGAGAAAGAGAGAAAGGGAGAGAAAATACACCAGTGTCACCAGATGGCAGGGAACACAGAGGTAGAGAGGATGGAGAAGTGTTTTAAGGGAAAAGATAAAGAATGATGGTCAACGGTAAGGACTGATGTAGAAAGATAAGGAGTGATGGTGAACAACATAGACTGATGTAGAAAGATAAGGAGTGATGGTGAACAACATGGACTGATGGGGAAAGATAAGGAGTGATGGGAACGATAATGAGTGGTAAGGAACGATGAGTGATGGGAACGATAAGGAGTAATGAGGAACGATAAAGAGTAATAAGGAAAGATAAGGTGAGATGAAGAACGATAAGGCAAAATAGGGAAAATAAGGAGTAATAAGGAGTGGCATGGAACGATAAGAAGTGATGCGGAAAGATAAGGAGTGATGGTGAACGCTGAGGAGTGATCTTTAACGATAAGGAGTTTTGGTATACGATAAAGAGTGGTGGAAAACAATAAGGAGTGATGGAGAAAGACAGGAAAGGAAGGCCATCAATAAGGAGTGTTGGGGAAAGACAGGAGTGATGGAGGAAAATCAGGAGTGATTGAGAATGATAAGGAGTGATGATGAAAGGTAAATATTGATGCTCAAAATATGAAGTGATGCTGAAAGATAAGGAATGATGTATGACGATAAAGAGTGATGGGAATGATAAGGAGAGATGCGGAATGGTAAGGAGTGATGAGAAATACTAAGGAATGATAACAATATACAGTGATGATGAACGATAAGGGGTGTTGGGGAACGATAAAGAAGGATGAGAAATAATTATAAAGCATTGCTTTTTGCCATATCCCAAGTCAACGTCTCTTCTTTTTTCTGCTTTGCAGTGATTCAGTTGCAAACAACTACAGCCCAAAGGCACAAGCTTTAAATACAAGACTCATTTATAAAAAGTATAAGAATGTTGAACCTGTGTCAGGTAAGATTAAAAAGTGGGACCACTGAAAAATAGTTTGAACAGTCTTTCTAGTTCTAACAACTTTATTTGGACTGATGTGAACGAGCCAACAAAAATCGTATTTACAAACAACATATGAACAAATTTGAAGCAGCTGAATGGGAGGGGCACGAGCGGGAATTACTCCTATGAGGGATGGCGACTGTAATGCTTTAACATTTAACATTTGTAAAAGATATATACAAGAAGAACACTTTGAAAGGCAGAGACAGGATCCTCACAGGGAGTAAGTACAAGGAGAATTAGGGTTGAAAATGTTTCATAACGTTCGGAAGAAACTTCTGTAAGCGTGAAGCCCATCACTCATTAGCCATTTTTTTTGTTGGGAGTCGGCCATTTTTTTTTTATGTCGGGCTACAAGCTTACAACACACCAGCTGATTTTTTCGCTAATTTTTTGTCGAACCTAGCCTGACACTGGTCGCCCGTCACTCGCTTCACATGTCAGATTCTTGCTTTACATTCACCAGACATAAGAATTCTTTTTGGTTATTAGTCACAAGGTGTATTTGCTCCCGACCAGTTGTCGGGGAGCATCGCACACTAGCCAACAAAATTCGTCAGGACGTCTGATAATCAAACATGTTTAAGAAGCCCTTTACACGAGGTAGAGATATCCCTCCTAGGAGTGACATCCCTCCCAAGAGGGATGCTCTCCTCTGTTGCGTTTCTCATATAAACTCTGTAGTTTTTCCCGTTAGCGTTTACATTAGGGTAGGGATATCCCTAGGGGTAGGGAAACCCTAGCAGCCAGCGAGGGTATCCCTCCTAGAAGGGGTAACTTTTTGTTTACTTAAGCCATGTAAACGCTTCTGCTAGGGATATCCCTCCTAGGAGGGATAGCTTTTCGTGGTGTCGCGTTACAGAACATAAGCGCACCAAAACAACGTACATAGCGAGATATCACTACCCCGTCATCCCTCCTAATGTAAAGGGGGGATAGCTTTCATCCCTCCTAGGAGGGATGCCCCTACCCCATGTAAGCGGCCCCTAAATTTTGCCTGACAAACGCCGATTTTGCCGTGGCTTATTGGGAACCACCCCACACTGACCAATGATCTGTCCGCGACAAGATATCATCAGTCTCCCGACAAAAATCGGCCTGTGTGTGATGGGCTTTACTTGTTTATTAAGTTTCTCTGATTTTACTGTTTGAGCTTGATTCAGCAGTCAAAACTACATGAGGGAAAGGCTGTTTTCATTCAGGGAATGAGCACTAAGTGTTACTTTCTATAATCCTAGCTGGAAGAAAGGGAAGCCCCAAGAGATCTCACAGTCCTCCACAGAGGGTGCTGGATGAAACAGTACAACCGGTCTTCAGCTCACGACCATTCTCTCCTACTTCTGTGAAGTCTGCGCCAACTAACAGCACTAAGACTGGCGCAACGAAAAAGGCGCATGCGTATTTCAGCAATACTGTGTCCAGATTAGAAAGGCACTCTCCAGAACCGGAGACTTCAAAAAGAGTTAGTTTAGACACAAGTTACCTTTCGGACTCAAAACCTCCAAAGTTAAAGAGAGTAAACTCTGCACACAGCGCGCCTTCCAAGTCTCCTGGCAAAGGGTCGTCAATTGGCGATAGTGGATATCATGATCACGATGGACTATTGATTCAGAGCCCAGCATCTAAACAAACTAAAGTTGCGTGGGCGAAGCACACACTGACTAGGACCTCTTATGCTACTGACACGATCGATGATACAATCTCAATAGGTTTAACGGTCTCTGAGGCACCGGATGTTAACGAAAATTCCATCAGTCCGGGGTACTCGACTACACCTGCATTTCAGGACCCTCGAGAGTATGACGCAGAATCTCTCTCCGTTCTGAGTATTAAGTTCCCCCCTGCCACTACACCCACCTTTGGCCTACCACGTGCTGTTGCCCCCCAGAATCGCAAGTGAAGAGGTACTACTGCTTGGTAGAAAATGCAATTGAAGATCGGATGGTTGCACCGCTGAGTAAAGAGTGGAAAAAGAAAACTCACGATTTTCTACCAAAGCATTTGAGAGATGAGTACAAAGACACTCTTCTCTTGTTGGACGAGGTGAAAATATTAACAATTTGTATTATAGAGACAGGAGTGCTTTACTGAAAAACACACTGTGGGAGGTTTTCAATATCCTCTCTGTAACGTGGCGGAGATCGCTAGTGATTTATTCAATTCCGAAGATTTTCCTAAAGTTTTCAAAAATGATTTAAGCTTTCTGAAAACGTTTTATACAATCTTCGAAGATTTCGAAAAATTTTTCGAACAGTTTTTAAAAATCTTACAAAAACTCATGTTTTCCTGCTATACCAAAACGAAAGTGCATGAACAAAAGTTCGTGTTTTTTTAAAGAAATAATTTTTCCTTATACAAGGATTCAGGGATGAAGGTTCGATCGAACCTCCTAAATCCAAGAAAATGCAATAACTCGTATGGATTTTGGCGAAAGCGGTAACAAACCTATTGGAAAATGTAATAATCGACCCCTTTAAGTAACTGAACCTCCTTCGCTAAAATGCTGGATCCACCTGGCAGAAGTATACTCTTTTTCCCTTGCGTGGGTTGGCTAAGTTCACTGTCATCATTTTGATATTTCTTTTCAAAAACTTTTGTTTCGAAACACAGAATGGCTGCTCCATGGCGTATTTATTTCCATATTATTGTAGCTTTGAGATGACTGCAAGGCGCTTTGAAGTGTTAGTTTTAAAGGTGGTTTTGTTGTGACGTTTTTAAGGAAATGAATGAGGAATATAAGAAGAGTATGAAGCAAGGCATTCTTGATTACGTTCTGTTGGACCTGAAGGAACAAAGAAGACTTGGACTGCACATGCCAGAACCTGTAAGTGGAGAGTCAAGTTGTTTCTTGAACACTTTCGTCTCCGATTTTCTTCTCACATTCTGTTGGTGCAATTACCTCCCTGTTGTTGGATGATCAGTGTGTTTCAGATAACTTACTGTGATGCTCGGATAAAACATCGAACTTCAAAATGCGACGAATTAATTGTAGTTTGGGTCGACCCAATTTAGACTAAGTTCAACTGTTGGGTAAAACGTCGAGCTTAATTCATTCAAATCGACCTTTGAACTCTCTTTCCGTCTGCAGCAGACGAAAGTACGTCTCCTTCGATCCACACACAATCAGTCAAACGTAATTGAGACAAACGTCGATCTTAATGAACATAATTCGCAAAATTCAGTTTGTCGCGTCTGAAGTTCTACGTTTAAGTTGGGCCTAAGGTTGTTTTGTCAGAAGTTTAATACTTGTTTACAGTTAATCTGAATACCACAACCTTTGCCGACTGTAACAAAAAAATTGATAGAGTCAGCTGGACAATCAGTGGTTCATTTTCCAAAAATTTCTTCGACATATTAAGTTCACATTTTCAGTGCATACTAATTTTACCATGCTGTAACGAACAGATCTTGTACATGAAAACGTCAGTGGACCTCATGCTCGTGATGGATTCTGATCTCAGTCAAGGATCCATTCAAGATGGCGGAAATATATCTGTTCCAAAGCGGGAAATTTAAATTCCGAGTTTGTTATATCAATACGGCATAGCGAGAAAGTCAAGTTTCGAGACCGAACCATTGCCAAGCAAAGATACAAGTTTAAATGGTGCGCAAGAGTTACAGGGCGACAGCATAGAATGGAGATTTACCGTCACCCACTCTGTTTCCTATTTGAAAGCTTGTTCTTCGGTCAATAGCAAATGGGTTTTTGAATTTAAGAGTAGTTTGTCCATCCTTTGTTTTTGTTGTGTAATCATTCGCAGTTTACGAACTTACCACTTCGTTTGGCGAAAATTTATGTCTCGAAACTTGATTTCTCGCCACACTATGATAACATTCTCAACTTAAAAGAAACCTTCCGCTATCTTGGATCTAAGATCAAGTTATCAGGTCTAATGACGTTATCTTGCATAAGGTCTATTTTGCACTCATTTTGTTTGAAAAAGTTGGACTTATGCAATATAACCGGTAATCTTAAAAGTCAAAATATAAACAGTATTGTCATCAGAAATTCGCATGTAGAGCAACAGCAGTATTAGCTTGGTGTGATATAATGATAACTCATTGAATCAAAAGTTGAAGCAAATGCATTGATACAAACACGGATGTGTGGCAATCAAACTATTTTCTTTTTAGGTATTGTATTCCGCTGGAAGGGAGAGTTTCCCATGGCACAACTCTGTATTGTCAAGTAAAGAGTTCTTGGAAAGCAATTTATTCACGACACACTCGGTAATGAGGGAAATTCTCTATCTGTGGGAATCAGAGTAAGTGGCAGATTGGTCGTGATAAATTATATTAACTTGTGTTCATTTGAGTAGTACCTTTTGTAGGAATTCGTTGCAATAACTTGTTTTGAGATTATTTAAGTTCGAGTTTTCATAATATTAACTTTTTTTGGACATGATAAGTTTGATAGAAGTGAGTTTTTTCTTTAGAAAATTGTTCTTTCACGAAGACTCACAATCGGCACATTATTGGTAAAAAGTTTCAGACGTTAAAACTTCGGACGTTTAATTGTCGGATACGGCATCTGAGTTACATGGAAAGAAATGTGATGACGATGATGATAACGAAACTGACAGTAATTGTCATAACGACAAGAACAATAACAATAACAACAATTTGGTATCGAATAAAGATAATTAAAAAGAAAACTGAATATCCAAATGAAATCTGTTATAGGTATTCAGATTTGCGTCTTATCGACCTTCCTGGGATAACAAAGTCCTTACCATTGACAACAGAAGCGTTCAGGAAACATGTACAAGATTCAAGTGAGAAGGCTGCCAGATTGCTTCAGACGGAGTGGGTTCCAGCCTGTGTAAAGATCATCAGCAACAGACGGGAAGAGATTGAGGCCCTCATGCCGGAAGACGAAGTATGTTTTTGTCATTCTGATGGTTAAGGAGGAGCGTTCCCTTTCATCGAAGTTTCTACGTGATTACGTCATGTTTTTCCCTTAGGATCTAGTAACGTAGTTGATAAAGATTTATAAATACTTTGAGATGGAATCAAAGATGTTTTAAAAGTGATTACATTATCTGATAATGTCACATTTTATCGATATATCGGTTTGAATTTTAGGTAACAAAATTTTGAATCTTAGGGACCTAGTACAGCAGGGGATAGAGATGAGATAACTGAGAGGAACTAAAAAGATTTGAAAAGTTTTGGCTTTGAAGGAAACTTTATTTTTTATTGGATTTTAAGTAGTTCAAAATTAAGCTTTGGAGTTGATATTTAATGGCAGAGCTCCAATTTGTATGACGTCCGACGAGTGTCACTTGCTAGCTTAGGACTATTATTTTATTTGCGTTCCGTCATTTTATCCTGGAGCAGCCCCTAGGACCTCAAGCCAGAATGTATTTTCATGTCTTCTGTCGATGGTTTGTGTAGAGAAATTTTGAAGATATCAAAATTTGTTACAACAGGATGCGAGAGTTCTGAAGATGGACAGGTTCTTTGCGTCAGTGGCTTGCCTAATGTCCAACAATCTGAGGAGCGCTGTTTACGCTTCCATTGAAGATTTTACCAGTTTTATTGAGATCTACAGGCAGGGAAATGACTTTCAGGGACAGTTTGAACGGAACGTGCCAGTTCACCCTCAACCCATCATCCTCACAGTGGTAAGTAACTGTTGTCATGATAACAGATGAAATCAAGACACTCGAGTGGAATCAAAAAACTATAAGCATGTTGTAAAAGGGTACCTTCAAGGGGCATATTCACTGCCTTGGGTATCTGTAAACAGGCACTGTTCAAATAGCAATCTAAGTTTTTTGACAGGCAAATAGTAGGGATGGTCTGTCTTAGGGGGAGATTAAATTGGATTGTGTTTAACACAACATTTGTTCTGTTACGGATCGTGTTATCGATGATGCTCCAGGCCGGAAACAAAAAGTAATAAATCGGTTTGAAAACATTTAGTTAGAAGATAAAATAACTTTAAACATACACAGTTCAGATATCAATCTAAGTTTTTTGACAGGCAAATAGTACGGATGGTCTGTCTTAGGGGGAGATTAAGTTGGACTGTACTTGTTTGTTCTGTTATTGATCGTATTATCAGTGATAACAAGGTAGTAAATTGGTTTAAAATGCATCAAAACTTGGACAGACATGATTGGTCAGAGGTCTTTTTGCTTAATTAAAATGTTTTCTTTTAAAATTCTTTGGATAAATCACATAAAAAGTCGAACTTCTGAAAAAAAGAAATTCCAATGATTTACCCTTAGAAGAGTCCCTTTAAAACTAACAAACGTACCAATTTTGAGTTTGTTATCTTGTGTATGGGGTAGAGATATTGCAAAGTCAAACTAAATTTTCTGTAGACATTTTTATGGCGTTACGCAGCTCTTGCATACCCGGTATGCTCGATTTGCATGCTGCAACACACCTGTCTTCACAAATGTCAGTTTTACTTTGTAATAACTTCACCTCAATATATGATAGCAAGCTAAAAGTTGGTACTTTTGCCAATTTTGAGATGCTCTAGTTTTTCGATTTTATTCGAGTATCGGGATTTAGAAAACCTAAGAAAAATCCGTCTATTTTCTAAAACATTTTAAACTTTCAAAATATGCCATTTTGGAAAGGAAATCTACTTAAGTTGGAATATGCAGAGAAATATCTTAGTCACTGATGGGATTTGAAACCACGACTCTCTGGTTGCTGTTCAGATGCGCTACCGTTAGACCTACAGAGACCCATATTAGTTCCCCTTACAAACCTCTTTATATTAGTAGGGTAGAGCATCTGACCGGCAATCAGAGGGTCGCATTACTTTTTACTTACTTACTTACTTATTTATTTATTTATTTACTTACTTACTTACTTACAAACTTGCTTACTTACTTACTTACTTACTTACTTACTTACTTACAAACTTGCTTACTTACTTACTTTCTTACTTATTTACTTACTTACAAACTTGCTTACTTACTTACAAACTTGCTTACTCACTTACTTATTTACTTACTTACTTACTTTCCAAGTTACTTACTTTTTTACTTGCTTGCTCACTTGCTTGCTCACTTGCTTGCTTGCTTACTTACTTATTTACTTTCATAATCATTTATTTTGCCTATTGATCTATTTATTTATTCATTTTTCTTTGACCATATGTGTGGTTAACCATCTGACTGGTAATCAGAGTGTCATTTGGGCTCGCTTCCCATCAGTGACTCTGGGCACTTGAACTTATGTAACACATTTTCTTTTCCACCTGCAACAAAGTTTCTCCCTTCCCCGTATCACCTCATGTCATTTTGTTATGTATCAATACTCTGTAGGAGCCAGACATGGATAACGTGAGCGTTCTCTTCGAGCCCCAGTTCTCTGTTGTAGTCAACACGGCCTTCAACGTCATTGAAGGAATGGTAACCACTGTGGAAGGAATACAACGAGTTGAGCAACATTTGTTTTATGAGGATGAAGGGTTAAAGAAACGGGTCCTAAACTCTGTTGGGCTAGCAGAAGAGTCTGTATTGTGTGCCAAGGAGAGGATCGCTGCTGTTGTCGAGGCAAACATCAAAGGACCAATGAAGTATGTGCTTACAAGTTTTTAAGCATTCTAAAAAAAGAAGCTACAGAAATTTTCGGAGTTAAAATGTTTCTGAGAGTGCAATGTAGTACTGTTAGATATAAAGTGACAAGAACAGATTTCAAACTCTTTTCACAGTCATGAAGCTCTGTGGGTGTTTACTATTATTTTGGTTTGCAATATGCTATAGGTCGATCTTTATTGATGTAGTTTAATTTGTTTACATTTTGGCATAGGGAAAACTAAAACTTCGTTGGTTTAACAACCAATGAAATGTACCAACTAGTAAAACAAGAGCATATGTAGAACAGTTGTTGGGCCACGTTTTACGATTAATGTTGAGTTTGAACTGAGAAACCTGCGTTTCAAGTTGGAATTCTTACAAGACGCAAATGTAGAAGGATTTTGACAGGGTGGCAGAATTATACTCCTTAACGAAAACTCCATCACATTTGCTTTAAAAATTTTAGTGAACTTCTGATATAGACTTCACGAAAGCGTCTTTTCCTACAGACATAAAACTTGGCAAAAATAGTTAATCTTTCTATGTTTTATCCAGTGATACTCTTTGTTTGTCCCCCTGATAAATTTACTTTAGTGTTAATGAGAACACATGCCAACAAAGATTAGATAAATATTTAAAATGCTTGGTGTCAAAACCTTCACCGTTGTCTATTTCGACTGCTTATCAAGGCCGACTGTTCTGCAAGTGGCAGTTTTAGTTTTCCCCCAAGCCAACCTCAATCCCAGGGCATAGAAAAAAGCCCTGGGAACGAGGTTGCCACCAAGCTGCAGTGCAGCACAGTCAGTTCCTCAGTTCTTTTGTCCCAGCCAATAAAACAATCGAATCAATGCAGGTTGCTGGGCAACGACTCACCCACCCCTCCCCTAAACCCAAACCTAAACGATAAAACTTGTCCCCAACATTGGCTGTAACCCAAACCTAAGGGAGGGGTGGATGATTTGTTGTCCAGAAACTTCCGTCACTATAAACTATCTGCCTTCCAACATTATAACTTTAATTCCTTTTCATCTTTAAAATGCTGCGGATGTCATTTTAAATTTATACAAGGAATATTTTCACTTCAAACTACGTATTGGAGTTACGATTTTACTGTAACTTGACCTTTTTTCGCTTAAATAGATTTACCTTTTTCCAATTATGTTTACACTGCGTCTGGACATATACCTTCCCTTGTTTTTTGGGCTATAAACTTTTTTATTTATTCTTATTGTTATTATTATTATTGCTATTATTATTATTATTGAAAGTGACCAGCTAGAACGCATGGCTCAACTATGTTTGAGAGCCAAGAAGAGAAACCATACATCCTCCAAGTACCAAAATCCTTGCTCCAAATTTCTCCTTTCATAGCAAAATCCAAACCATAACCATCCTGATCGTTAACTATTTAATTTTACAACTGAACACTCATAGGTCAAAATCAACGGGAGAGACCATCATTATCATTATCATTATCATTATCATTATCATTATTATTATTCCTTAGGTTTAAGCAGGTGTTTGAGCCTGTTCAGTACCTTTTGTCCAAAGAAGCTGACGTTGAAACGAAGCAATTCGTGAGTGTGGATCACCATCTCCTTGAATACGAGAGGAAGTTGCAGGAAGTGTATGCCCTGTGTGACCATGCTTCCTTGATGGATCTGGCTATTCCCATGGAACTGTTTGTACTGGACTGCGCCAACATCAAGCAAGTACGTCAATTAAGTGTGCAGTTATAACAAATTTAGAATACCAAAAGGAATAGAAGGGAAATGTAACTTCTGGAAACACAGAATGCAAAACGAACTTATAATAAATAAACGCATAAACAGAATCGTAGTAAACTGAGAAACAGCAATCACAATTTCAAGATCGAGTAAGGTAGATATTGCACGCCACATTTGGCACGTTAACTGCGTTCTTTCCCTCTATGCACTAATTAAGTACCAGAGAATGAAATCGATTTTATATGTGAATGTGGTTCATACTGTACACAACGACAATAATTATATTCTACTACAGTGGAACGTGTTTTTCAAAATAAATCTGTTATTTCTTGTAGGAAATTGCAATAATAATTTTAAGCTTTACATCGTGGAATGCCTATAGGAAATTAGCCTGAATCAATGATTTCGTACCAGTAAATGTTGCCTGATATCCTCGCATAATTGTGTGTGTTTCTAATACTTTATAAGTTAGCACTGCCTGTGAGTAATCTTATTGCTTCCTCACAGTTTTTGGTGAAAAGATCAGAAGACCTTGTTAACATCATGCTGTCCAAATTGACAAAGAAAAGCTTCCAATTCAATCGCTCCATCTGCCACCAATATGACGTCATAGTTAACCGAATCACCACGCCGCCAAGCAGCACAAATGACCTGGTTGAGTTGGAGAAATACATTGATAGCCTGAGGACGGGACCTTTGCTGACACTCAAGGTAATGAGTTTGGAGACCTGCTCAGGAAGTTTGATTTATTGACGATATCGTTAAAATATATAGATATCAGTCAAAAATCTTTTGACTTTAACTTGGTTATTACTTGTAGTTTGAGTTTTGATTTTTAAGACTTTTTCTATTTTGATGTTTGATGTTTTGAGGGTAGGAGCGGGAACTTCTTCTGCCGATTTTACTCATATCGAGAATTTATTCTTAACTTTTTAAAAATTTTATTTTCTACTGTTCACGTTATATTTTAGTATGTTATTTCGGGTTTTGCTTCACCAGGACTACAAGTCCGTTAGCCAGCCCCTCATTCAGTTCAAAGTTCTAATTTTTTTATTTTTGAGCCTAATGAACCGTTTCACATTTTAGATTCAGCTCGAGGAAGCCGCTGATCTAGTGTTGTTTCTAATGGATCACGCCACTCTTCCATTCGATCATCTCAAATTGAATGAAAACACCTTCAAGTGGCCTGAAAGGATTCTTCCTATTGTATACATGAGGTAAGTCAGTCTTGTACCACGTGATGTATGTGACTCATACAAATAAACACTTCAGTGTTTGTGTGCCTGTTACCATAAGACTGTTCATCCAGGGATGAGTTCACCTTGCAGTTCTGTATCTGGTGATTTTTTTCGTTGTTACATCATTTTGGGGTGAGAAGAGTTCATCTCGGATTATTGACGCTCCTAAGCACAGGACTTTGTTTATCCAAAGAGAGGATGTCTTATCGACATGTCCATGATATATAAGCTACATCTCACGGCAACGTTTTACTTGTGTATGTACGTAAGATGGATCTTACAAATTTTTGCTTCTGTTTGATAGCCTTTATTTTTCAAGAGTAATTTATACTGCTCCGCATGGTTACTGTTTGGATAATTTATTTTGCAGTGAAACTCGTATTTTCCGTGAACATGACACAGCAATGAACAAGCTGTTGGACTGGCAGGCGAGGTTTGAGAAGCAGTTAATCCAAACACTTCAGATGGCCAAAGAATTTCACACCAAAGACAGGCTCTCCGAGGCCAACAATTACCTCACTCAACTGAATGAACTGAAAGATAAAGTCCAAGAATTTCTTGAGGAGGTAACTGTTGTACGCGTACTCAATTATACGTGTGGTATCAGACAAATACAGCGTTCTTCCTCCTCCTTTTTCCAGATTTTGTAAATGAATAGCGTTGGCTAATAGTTGTGAGAACCTAAGGAGTTTGTTGTTGCTAGAATTCAATAAGTTTTAAAAGTAAACATATGTTTTTCAACTGAGAAAGTCACAAGAGATGGTGATATCTAGTGGCAAAGGTATTGGTATTGTAGTGGTAGTGGTAGTGGTATTGTAATGGTGGTGGAATTGGTATTGAAGTGGTGGTGGTATTGGGTAATGGTAGTGGTAGTGGTATTGTATTGGTATTGTAATGGTGCTGATAGTGGTATTGGTATTGTAATGGTAGTGGAATTGGTATTGAAGTGGTGGTGGTATTGTAATGGTATTGGTATTGGTATTTGTATTGTAGTGGTGGTGGTAGTGATAATGATAGTAAAAAACTAACGATGAAAAACTAACGCATGTTTTACCATATGACGGCCATTGGTATGTTTTAATGTTTAACGCTAACAAAGAATTTTTCATTTTTTCATTTGCACCTTCCATTCATTGAGATGGCAACGTGCTCTGTTTTTGTGTCCCAATTTTCCTTCCACAGAAAAAGCGAATCAACAAAGAAGAGGATTTGCTTGGTTGCGAAGTTCATAGTACGTTTCCTCAGATCCAAAACATCATCGATGCGAAAGAACCGTTTGACAAACTGTGGAGGGCTGTGGTGACATTTCACGACAAGCAGGATGAGTGGTTGACGGGACCAGTACTGAAGCTTAACGCAGAAGAGATCGAGGAGATGGTAATCGCGTTTGCTATGATTGTTATCTAGATATTCTTCACTTTAACAACAAAGTATAGTATTTTGGAATGAGTCTGGCAGAGAGTTCTAGGGCCTAGTTTACATAATAACAGATATATAGCTTTCGTGCTGTCATAAAAATCACAGCGCAGACCTTTTGTTTACATTTGGAACGCTTTCTGCGGCACAGGAAAACTTTATACAAAAGCTGTCTTGAAAAATAGTGAACAGAAAACCGTCTTTGTTCTCATTCTCATTTCACGCTGACGAAGGTTTAACGCTCGACTCATTAGCCTTCAAACCAACCTCACGTCGATAAACAAACCTATGTTGATCAAACCACTTACTTACTTAAACTTTTAAGTTTAAAATTAAATTAAAATTACTTAAACACAACTACACAAACTTATGTTGATCGAACCACACTCGTATGCCACATTTACATTACAATGGATAGCTTTCGTGTCGTCAAAAAAACATGGCCGGTAGGCGTTCGGTTTACACTTAATACTTAGTGTTTCCGGCACATTTCTCGTGCCGAATCGAACGTGAGAAGTAGTGAATTCCAAAGTAATATTATACATTTCGGAAAGGTTTTTGGTCTGTGAAAAACTTAGTGTGCGACGTTAGTGCTTTTGGTAAGATTTCTAACTGTCAACTAGGAGGTCTCGGGTCCAAAACCCGTTCTGATCGAGGTTTGAACTTTGTGCGACCTTCTTTCGCCACACCGTCCGCGGACATGGATGATGAAACCGTTGTTCTAGTCTCTCGATGTTCTATTGGGGGACTTAAAGAAACCCACACACTTCTCAAAAAGAGTCGGGTAATCCAGCAGTGTTGTGGTTTGTTAACGTTTTAAAGTTTCTCTTAAAAAATCGAGTTATCGGGAAAAGATTAGGGTCACAAAGTAAATACAGAGAGGAAACCTTGCCGTCATATTTGGGAATTGAATAATTGTTTGTTTTTTGGATTTTAGGTTGCTGATCTCTGGAAGACAAGTTACAAGCTGACTAAAGAATTTGGTCATCCAGAGTTTCGTGGTCCGTTGCGAATTGCGGCAGGTACAAAGGCCAAACTGGAAAACTTCAGGATCAACATGCCACTCATCAGCGCTCTGTGTACACCGGGAATCAAGGACAGACACTGGGATATGATGGGCGTGAAGGTATGAAATGTTTTGTTTTCAGAAAGTCCAGCGAAGAGCCGCACATTTTCCCATTACTATAACGCTTAACCTGGCAAAATTACATGCGAACCTTGGTTGGCAATCCTTAAAAAAGTGAAACTGTCTTTCTAATATTATTCAATAGGGGCTGAAATTCTTAGCCTCTCTGTCGCTAGGGAGCCTTGCTACAACTTCACGAATGACGCGGCATATGGACTCGAAACATTACACTATCCCTACGCAACCATTGTTTATATAAGTATAGATCTGTTCCCTGGGCTATTACTGCCTGGAACAGTGTGCCTTAAATATAACTGAAATCATTAGTAATGCTACCTTATTCGAAACATCTTTTAAGGGGCGGCTTATCTTATCGAACTTACCGACGTTCTCACGTAATTACGTCATATTGTGCCGATATCTTAGTTTTAATGTGGAGAATCAAAATTTTGAATTATAGAGGCGTAGTACTGTAGTGTAAAAAGATTCACGACTATTTTGATACTTTTTGGAGACATGAAAGGGAAACCATGTTGTGAAAATTTGTTGATTTTGAAGTCATGGACAAACGTCAGCTCCTATGCTATCCAAGGAGTGGAAGTTGCTCGCTTACGAACAGTGTTTGTTGTATTCTAAAACCGGGTTTTCTTTTAAACTCTCCCTCTAATCCTCCTAACAACCAACAAAATTATGGGTTAAGCCGCCCCTTAACTAATACTTATGCATGCCCTGTACAAATGTATATCAGTAGTAGCTAAGGTTGTCTTGAATGCCCTGCTTTTGCGCAGGAACAAGCACATAATTCAATTTTGCAAGTTTATGTGGATATATTTCCCCCACCCCATCCCCAACAATTTTCTTCTTAAACTCCCCACAGGACCTGGACGAGGCTAGGTGCAGATTACTAACTGATATTTCGCTTTTCTTCGTATATAAGTTAAGCATCCTAATTGTAGAGCAAGATATTTTATTTTGTTGCATTATTTGTGAATAGGTTGGATTTAACATTACTCCAAAACCGGACACAGCTTTGCAAGCCCTGAACAAATGTATATTAGTAGTAACTAAGGTTGTCTTGGTTGTCTTGAATGTCCTGCTTTTGCGCAGGAACAAGCACATAATTCAATTTTGCAAGTTTATGCGGATATATTTCCCCCACCCCATCCCCAACAATTTTCTTCTTAAACTCTCCACAGGACCTGGACGAGGCTAGGTGCAGATTACTAACTGACATTTCGCTTTTCTTCGTTTATAAGTTAAGCATCCTAATTGTAGAGCAAGATATTTTATTTTGTTGCATTGTTTGTGAATAGGTTGGATTTAACATTACTCCAAAACCGGATACAGCTTTGCAAGAGATGTTGGCTATCGGACTTGATAAGTATTTGGATGAGCTGATGGAAATAAGTGCCAGGGCTGCTAAGGAATTTTCGCTTGAAAAGGTAAAGCTTAGTATCCTCAGTTTATTGGATTGTTATCACAACAAAACCTGACGTTGTAGATGTAAATAACTTACTTAGGATGTAGGATGTCATGTGACGTCACATTGATTTTCTTATGATAAGATGTTTAATACATCAGAAATGGTCGCATTGGAAATATCCGCACTAAATTACATTGTTAGAAAAATTGTGTTCTTGAGAACAGGGTCAGTCAGAAAGACAGTTGCTATGACAACAAGGACAGGCAAATGGGGACAAAACTTAACAAAATTGCCCGAAGATAAATTCCAGGAAAAGTCAGAAAATTTAATAGTGTAAGCTTTTATCATTGCAGAGGCTGTAGCCGATCTGGACCACTTTGGTGGTCAGAGTGCATAGTTGGCCAAATATGAGATTTTGGGCTCATATGGCTGT
>JANSTQ010023789.1:0-16145 GCA_026167885.1 Bergia puertoricense | reverse complement strand
ATGTATGTATGTATGTATGAATGGATGAATGGATGAATGTATGTATGTATGGATGTATGAATGAGTGTTTGTTTGTATGTACGTAAATCAAATCAATTTGGAGAATGGGTTTTCAGAAAGCGCTCAACTTAAAAGGAGCAGTAGATATAACAATGTGATATCAGACTTAAGAACTGATTCATTGATTTATTGTTGAATCATTTCTTAAGTCTGAGATCACCTTGTTGTATTTATGTATTTTTGTAGGTATGTATATTTGTACGTATGCATGCATCCAACGCTAAAAATAGAGACTGCATGGGAAATCTTGCGTACAAATCAGCACATCGCAAGATAGCTATGTTGCCGGCATTGTTCTGACCAGCTAGTAATCAGGGGAACGTGGGTTTGAATCCAATTCACGACAACAAGTTTCTTTTTCGTATGCGGTCCTACATATGTATTTACAGGATGGTTTCTTCACTTATTCATAAATATATAATTGTAATATATATCATTACAAAAACTGGGAAATTACAACAATTCCTCTGCGACACAGTTCTGCTCTGGTCCTGGATGATAGAGTCGTATACGTCTAGTCTCTCGATTTTTCAGTATATCGTGTGTGTTGAGGGTTTATTAGCATTTATTGACTCAGTAATCAAACTTTGACACTTTTCATCTCTTTTATTTGTAGAAGCACTCTGAATTGTTAACAATTTCTTAACTTAACTCAAGTATTTTGTCTTGCAGTTTTTCTAGAAAGACTACCTTATTGGTATTTAATTTCGCGGGTCTTTAATTTCGCGTTTTTCACGGTTGTAAAAAAATCGTGAAATTAAAGACCCGCGAATAAAAATCCTCGCGAAATTTAAACACGCGAAATTTAATACCCATGTAGAAAATTCAAATCACAGAAAAAATGATTAACATGTAATATCAACAACATATACAGGATATGTACTATGTATCGACAAATACACAAATTATTAACTGGTTTTACTAGTAAGTTCCATTTTGTATCTTCTGTTGTGAAATAACGATAACTTGCAAAGATTTCACATATGGAGTAGAGAATCTAGCTATCATGATGCGTTTTGTTTCTTCTAGTTTATCTAGAAATTTTAAAAGTTCAGACTTTTTGAAAAACAAAATAAAGTCGAGAACGCTTGAATCGCAAAATTTAATGTCCTTTTTTCATATTTGCCAATTGAAATCGCCAAAATAAAACCCTGCGAAATACTGTCTCGCCAAAATCGCGAAATTAAGTACCAATAAGGTAGTTACCTTTGGTATAGACACCGAGTGCGTTTGAACTTGGGACTTGATTGTTGGCTTAAGCTTTTGCTCTCTTTGGAGCCCATCAATATCTCGATAGTGAAATTTTATCAATGCTTTCAAATATTCTTGTTCAGCGTTTCTCTTGATTGCATTTACGTCTCTCTTGAATTCTTTATCTGCAATGATCGTTGCCCTTTTGCTGTAGCGCAGGTTTGGAGGACAGGTTTTCTTGTCTGTATGTTTAAGTTTTGCTATCGCCTATCTGTTGTGCTTGATTTTTTCGCGGTGTGTTGACACTGTACGTGACTTCTTGTGGCTGTTGTAATGTTCTTCGCGTTTTCTCTTTTAGCAAACTTGGGGCTCGTCACTGTCGGTCTATTCTTTCTTTGGTTGACTTGGTTGGTAGGACGGCATCTCGTCGTCGCCATCGGTTTGCGATTCCGTTGTCAGTGTCAAGATCGTCAAAGAATTCCGGAGTTTGGGTTCCATCTCAGTTTGTTCCTTACGTTTTCCTTTTTGGCAAGATCCCGATTTTGCCTTATCGAGAAGACATGTATTTCTTAAGTTTAGGTTTGGTTGTTTGTGAGCGACAGGATTTTCGTTCTTTCTGTCACGTTGAATATTTGGCATACCGTATGTTAAATACTCACGTAGATCGGCTTCGGATTGGATTATTTATGATTTGTGTTGGCCACTCACGTGTTTGTGATTTCGATCCGCCTTGGTTGTAGCTCGCAACATTGAAGTTTATGTTTCTTTCTTTCGATTTTAGTTATTTTGTGGACGTACTTAGTGGAGTAATAATCTATAACACAGTCTGTATTTAGACTGGATAGTGTTGAGAGCTGTTGTCGCTCCTCAGACTTTAATTATTGATATTAAGGTCGTGAGACGTGAAAATATTGATGATCGCCTTCTGCGCTTGACAGCGGCTATTCGAACATGCATGTATTTGATTATGCATATTATAGCCTTCTCTAATGTGTTGTTGACAATTTGGAAAAATCCTCCTTTTGTGGATTTGTTTTGTTTAGATGAAAGTTCAGAAGGGGTCTGTCTAATTAAAATAACATATCGAATGGTAATAAGTGGGGTGAAGGAACAACATGGCTTCACTTACAATAAAGTTTAATTCGAGTTTTCCCCTCTTTAACTTTGTTTTGCGGTAGCAGGGTTTTAAAGTTTTGTTTTGAACAGTATGTCTTTGAGCCAGTTTGCTTTTTTGTATGAGACAATTGGTTGTTGTGGGAAGATGTTATTTAGTATCGGTTGGTTTTGGATTAAATATCAGTTCTTAGACAGTATCTGTTTGATATTTGGTGTTGCTGGAACAAAATTTAGTGACAAAAGGCAGTATTTTGTCTTGGTCTTTAGGTTTCTTTTCTAATGCTGCACTTCCACTTTCGAATTTAACTTCTGCCAGCCTCTTTTTAATTTAGGTTTCTGTGTTTCCTGACGTTCTAAGAGGTGCTTTTTGAAGTTTTAAATTTGGGTTGCAAACTTTTGTCTTATTGAGTTTGTCCTTAGTAGTCTGGTAGCTTCACCGTTTACAAAGCCTTACTTTACTCCTGGTTTATAACTTGAATTGAAATTTTTCGGTTGGTTTGAAGTGTGTGGACACATCTAGAGTGGCCATTTCCGAAAGGCGTTCAGGAAAGTGTACCTGTGTCTGTTCTTAACGAATGGTCACTTACTTTAAAATTTGTAATAAACAATAAAATAAATTCATTAAAACAGAAAGAAATTAAGAAGGTTATACGAGTTTTAAAAGATAAACACGTAATTTCATATTTTAAGGATCTACATAATAAATACGTGTTAGTCCCGGCCGACAAAGCTGGAAACAATATCATCTTCGTGTGTAATGACTTTTACATTAACAATTTGATGGTCGAGCTTGGTATTAATTCTAACAGCAATGCTAATGGTACTTATGAACCACGGCATGGTACTCCAGATGAAGTAACAAAGATCCATGACGAGACTGTGGAAAAAGGATTCAACATCAAGTTGACAGACAGAGAACAAAAACTACCACAGACGTACTGGATACCGAAGCCTCACAAAAAGCCTTACAAGGCCAGATTCATTGCTGGTTTAAGTTCGTGTACCACCACTAAATTATCTAAGTTAATTACTAGTTGTCTCAAATTAGTTAAAAATCATTGTATTAGTTATTGCAAGACTATCTACGACGGAACAGGTGTGAATGCCATGTGGATTATCAATAACTCATTAGATGTTATCAAAGTTATCGGAAAACAACAATTTCAAGCTACGTCCGTAAGTACGTGGGATTTTTCCACACTCTACACCAGCTTACCCCACCAGAAGTTGAAGCATCGTATTCACGAATTGCTGGAGAAGCCATATACAGTCAGACGTAAAAACTTCATTGCTACGGACAACTTTCGTACTTTTTGGAGCGATGAGAAGAAGTGTACTAAATCTCATTATTTTTCGTGCAGAGAACTTTGCCGTGCTGTCGATTTTCTTCTAGATAACATTATGTCTGTTTTGGCGGTAAAGTTCTCAGACAAGTTATTGGAATTCCAATGGGTACCAACAGCGCACCATTATTAGCAGATCTTTTTCTTCATACTTATGAATACGAATTAATGATCTATCTAATGAAGGGGGATATCAACAAGGCAATTCAGTTCAATAGCACGTTCCGATACATCGATGACTTATTGTGTATCAGCAACAACAACTTCAGCAAACACATCGGCGATATTTACCTACTGGAATTAGAACTGAAAAATATTACTACCAAACCAACAGAAACATCTTATCTTGATACTACCGTTAACATTGGACATGGAAATGGAATGTCAGAGTCAACGTTTATGATAAAAGAGAAGACTTCAACTTCAGAATTGTCAACTTTCCATATCTTGACAGCAACATACCGCGTTAATCCTGCGTACGGTGTTGACATATCTCAACTGGTGAGATATTCCAGAATTTGTAGTAGAACTGACGAATTCAAATACAGACAACGACGTCTGTCTTCTAAGCTACAACAACAAGGCTATAAATATCAACAGCTCATGAAGTCATTTCGCAAATTCTATAGAATAAACTCAGATGAGCTGGCAAAGTTTGGGGCAACGTTGACGGAATTGCGATCTTCGGTTTGACTGCGCATATCCTTTGTACTGTTTATTATTATTGTTATTATTATTATTATTATTATTATTATTAACGTGATTACATAATCATGATTTCACTTTCGTTTTATATAATTGTTGCACGCGCTTTATGTTCCATTTTGTTTTCCAGCGTGTCTTCTATTTTTGCGCGTGCTTAGCTCTGTGTTTTGAATTCTAGCGTATACGCCATCTTTCACACAACGGTTTCAAATTTATTTTCCTTACCCTTTACTAACGTTTGCTCAGTAACTGTGCTTACTCAGTGGGTGGCTCCTCCTAAAATGGTCTGCAATTGGTCTAGGATTTAGTGGAGCCGAAACCAATTGTAGAATTGCACACATTTTAGGTATCCTACTGATGATCACTTACTGATTTGCCTTTTATTTCAGCAGCATTATAGTTGTCTGTACAGTTTTAATTTATCGATAGTTATGTCTACGAAGTTGGCTTCGGTGTCTGAAATTTCATCCGTAAATTTGATTGTGGGATGAAATTCGATTGCTTTTCGAATGCATGCTAATACTTCAGCTTTGATTGTTGCCCAGAGCGATGCTATATCGTCAATAAAGAGAAGACTCCCTCAAAGACATACTAGCTTGTGTACTGTTACCCAGTCCTACTCGGAAGTATCGATTCGGGACATTACGCATGCGGGGGAACCACGAGGGGGTTGTACACAGAGAGCAACCATTTTGTATGTTGAAGTACATGTATTGTGTTGGAGCTCGTTTAGTTCACGTCCAGAATGTTGAACCCTAACAGAACATGGTGTCAGAAGTAGTTCTAAGGTACAGGAACATTCGGACAGTAATAACCGTGAGTAAACACACTAAAATAGATTGAAATCGAACTCGACCCGATCGTTCCAAACTTGCTCAGCACTTACCTTTGTAGAATAAACATGGCAACCTATCAAATCCCACCACCAGAAAATTTCACATTTTTGAAGCCGGAAGAGTGGCCTAAATGGTTTCAGAGATTTGAACGTTTCAGAACAGCGTCCGAGATTACAAAGAAAGATGAATCCATACAAGTAAACACGCTAATTTATGTGATGGGAAATGAAGCGGAGGATATTTTCAAATCCTTTTAACTGATGGGGGAGGAGGCGAAGAAATTTAAGACAGCATCTGAGAAATTCAGTGATCATTTTGTGAAGCGCCGAAAACAAATGGACGGAGAATCAGCAGATTCTTTTATTACTGCTTTATACTTTCTAGTGGAACACTGCAACTACGGGGCCCTAAAAGATGACATGATCAGAGACAGAATAGTAGTAGCAATAAGGTACAGCCAGCTGTCACAAAAACTGCAGTTAGATCCAGAGTTAACACTTGAAAAGGCAGTCACACATGTCAGACAAAAAGAAGCAGTTCTAAAGCAGCAAACAGTAGTGCGTGACGAAGTAAGGAAAGCTAGTCCTAGTAGTGTTGATGCTGTGAATAGACAATCGCACAAATCTAGCAAAGGCAAACAGAATAGCAAGTATACTACTGTAACAGGTAGGAACCAGAACAAACCAAAGAGTGACTGGAACAAACACAAACAGCCCAACCCCAATGCAGGAAATCAGCCATGCTCAAGGTGTGGTAACAATTACGGACATAAACCGCAACAGATGTCCGGCACGTGATGCTATCTGTCATAAATGCAACCGCAAAGGACATTTCAGCAAAACCTGTAGAGCAGAAGTCAGTACGGTTGGGGAAGTGCATAAAGAAGAATGTGAAGATGAAATCAGCGACCGCATAAGTTCTATATTCTTAGGAGAAATGGTGGAGGCTGTGAATTCCGACCCATGGATTGCAAACATACAGTTAGAGGGAAAGTCAGTAAAATTCAAGATCGACGCAGGTGCTGATGTTACAGTCATACCTAACACTTTCGCAGGTCCAGTAGTACTGCAGAAATCCGACAGAGTTTTATATGGTCCAGGACAGTCTCCTTTGCATGTGAAAGGCAAGTCTAAAGCACTGTTGACTGCTGTGGATGGCCAGGAGAAATCAATGCAAGAAGAGATCTTTGTAGTGCAGGGATTGAGACAAGATTTGCTTGACAGAAGAGCCGTGGAATCCCTCGGATTAATAACTAGATCACCAATAGATACTGTGACGGGAACATCAGTGAGTAACATTCATGGCATGCATCCAAAGCTGTTTAATGGTCTCGGTAAACTAGATGGCAACTACACTATCCAACTGAAACCTAATGCAACGCCATTTTCCCTCGCAACTCCAAGGAGAGTACCACTACCTTTACTCCCTGAAGTTCGTAATGAGCTGCAGCGCATGGAGAAGCTAGGAGTTATCTCGCCGATCAGTGAACCTACCGAGTGGTGTTCAGGCATAGTCGTTGTCCCAAAGCCAAATGAAAGAGTTAGAATATGTGTAGATCTAACTAAGCTTAATGAAAATGTGCAACGAGAGAAACATACATTACCATCGACAGACATGACTCTAGCACAACTAGCGGGTGCCAAAGTGTTTAGCAGGTTGGACGCCAACTCAGGATTTTGGCAGGCAGAGCTATCAGAAGAGTCGGCACGCTTAACCACTTTCATCACACCTTTCGGGATGTATTACTTCAAGCGACTTCCATTTGGAATCTCTTTCGCTCCCGAACAATTTCAGAAAAGAATGAGTCAAATCTTATAAGACATGGAAGAAGTTGTGTGCCAAATGGATGATGTTCTCCTTTATGGTTCAGACCAGACCGAGCATGACAAGAGACTCCATGTAGTGTTGTCAAGACTGCAGAACTCCGGCATTACACTAAATGAAGACAAGTGTGAATTCTCAAAATCGGAGATCAAGTTCGTTGGTTACATCCTAAATGTAGATGGAATCCTTCCTGATCCGGAAAATGTATCAGCGATAACACATATGGCACGACCATCCGACGTGAGTGGCGTCAAGAGGCTACTAGGTATGTTGAATCAGATGGGGAAGTTCTCACCCAACCTGGCTGAAAAGACCAAGCCTATCAGAGATCTACTTAACAAAGGCAGTCACTGGAGGAGGAGGACAGCACAGGAACAAGCGTTTCAGGAAATCAAATCCACACTCAGTTTGAATCCTACACTTGCACTCTATGATCCCAATAAGGAGACAGTTGTCGCAGCTGATTCTTCGTCGTATGGCCTCGACGCAGTCCTCACACAAGTTCAAGAGAATGGAGTTAGACGGCCAGTGGCTTATGCGTCACGTGCCATGACGCCCACAGAACAGCGTTATGCGCAGACCGATAGAGAGGCTCCTGCGCTTACAAGGACGTGTGAGCGATTCGGTGTTCCGTTTAGAGACAGACCATAAACCCCTCATTCCACCACTAGGAGGTAAAGCTATCAGTGAGCTACCACCACGAGTTCAGCGCTTCAGGATACGGCTGATGAGGTTTGACTATGACATTGTGCATATTCCAGGTAGGGAACTGTACACACCAGATGCACTCTCACGAGCATCGCTGAGAAATGCCAGCGAGCCAGACAGAACTCTCGAACATGAGACAGAACTGTACGTCAACAGTATCATCGATGCCCTGCCAGCAACCGGTGCACGTCTAGATCAGATCAGACGCGAACTCCGAAATGACCCAGTGTGTCAAAAAGTTATGACCTATTGCTTAGGTGAATGGCCTGCAGAAAAGGCTAGCTGCCCTGAAATTCTGCATCCATATTGGGGAGTCCGTGGAGAGCTAACAGTCAACAAAGGTCTTTTGTTCAAAGGAGAGAGGCTTGTGTTCCCTTCGTTGCTACGCACGGAGATCCTGGAAAAGATCCACGAGGGACATCTCGGTATTACCAATGTCGCGAACGTGCAAAATCTACAGTTTGGTGGCCGGGGCTCAGCAGCCAGATTGCTGATATAGTAAATATTTGTCATAAATGTGCCGAAAGTGGAAATGTCCAGCGTGACCATTGATCACTATGCCGGTTCCCAAGAGACCACGGCAAATGGTGGGCAGCGATTTGTTTTATTACCAAGGAGCCACATACCTATTAGTGGTAGACTATTGCAAGGCTGTCATCAACTACTCCAGAAGACATTATTGTGCACCTCAAGTCAATTTTCTGTCGTCATGGAATCCCTGAAATATTTATTTTAGACAATGGACCACAGTACTTGTCCAAACATTTCAAGCAGTTTGCAAAGGAGTATGAATTCGAACATCGAACCAGTAGCCCTCATTGTGCACAAAGCAACGGCGAGGCAGAGCGAGCTGTACAGACAGTAAAGCAGTCGTTACGCAAGAATCCCAAAGATCCCTACAAGACACTCTTAGCATACAAGTCGACACCTTTAGCAAATGGTTACAGTCCAGCAGAATTGTGTTTTGGTAGGAAAATCAGAACTACCCTACCTATCAAACGAGACCAACTGAACCCCAAATGGCCAGACATTGCAAAGGTACGGGAAAGGGAAGCACTCCTGAAAGACAAGCAGAAGGAGATTTATGATACACGATATCGAACAAAGGAACTGTCTCAACTCGAACCAGGGGGGCGTGTGTATGTGCGAGATTCAGGCACGAGAGGAACTGCTTTTTGCTACCTCACCTTCACCTAGGTCCTACGTGATTGAGACCAACAATGGCAATGGCAATATTCGTCGAAATCGTCGTGATCTTATTCCCACTACAGGACCATTGCCACTAAAGCAGGAGGAAGATGATGGAGCGTACCCTCAAGAGTGTGTCTTAGGCGATGAAAAAAACCCCAGTGAAGCTGCCAAACCTGAGAAATCAGTAAACTTGCCACATACTCCCAACATCTCGCCAGTAGGAGTGAGAACACGGGCGGGAAATCTGTCTAAACCTCCACAGAAGTTTGATCTATAAATCCATTAGTATAGAAACCGTTCACGTTAAGTTAAATGACTGTTTAGGGAGAGTTGAGAGACTTTAAATATTGTTACAGTGTTTATTCCACTTTATGAACTCTTAGGAGATAATCAAGGAACTTTGCAAATCAAATTTAATCAAATATACTGATCTGTTGGTACTAGCACTATGTACAGGTTACAACTGTATTTTGAATTCAACCTCCCAGAGTTTGAAATAGCTTTACTTAGAAAGGGGGATGTAGTGTTACCCAGTCCTACTCGGAAGTATTGATTCGGGACATTACGCATGCGGGGGAACCACGAGGGGGTTGTACACAGAGAGCAGCCATTTTGTATGTTGAAATACATGTCTTGTGTTGGAGCTCGTTTAGTTCAGAATGTTGAACCCTAACAGAACAGCTTGTAAAAGCAAAACTTTAAAACTCCGCTACCGCAAAACAAAGTCAAAAAGGGTAAACACTCGAATTAAACTTTATTGTGGGTGAAGCCGTGTAGGTCTGTCGTCCCACATAACCATTCTTAACATTGCGTAAAAGCACAATTGCAGCGGTTGCAACAATGTTTACTATGTTAACCCTATTCAGACTGGGGGGCCTGAAAGTGCATGCGCCAACTTTCAACCTTTCTAGCGAAAGAACCATTTCATGTACAAGGCCAGGATGTTGTGACTTTCCCTAAAATTTATCGAAGAACATTTTAGTGTGTCGAACTTGTGGTCACTAATTAGCCCGTTTCCATAGCAACCCATTTATGATGACAGGTCACCCTTTCTTCTTCTATTTTTAGAATTTTCTTTGGTTATTCCAATTTTCCTCATTTTATGTGTTTGCATTTTATGGATTCCGCTTTTTTCAATTCATACCACCATATTTTCAATCATTTTACGTCAATTGGGGCACTTTTTTACGTCATCAAAAAAATCCAAGATGGCAGCCAGACAATTTTAAGATGTCGGATTTATGACGTCATATGACGTTATAGCTGGCAAAACAATATATCATTAAATTAGTTTTCACCTAAGGTTTTACAATGGCAAATTTAGTTTTAATACCTTTAATAGTTTGGGAGTTATAGGCCGCGGGCACTTTCAGCCCCCAGTCCCGGGAACCCCATAAAAGCCCAGTCTGAATAGGGTTAAAATGAATTTATCCCACAGAAACAACACGGTAAAACTTAAACTCGACATTTCCACAACATCACGTTGTCTTTTTTCAAGATCGCGACTGCATTAGGTCACATGACCACGCTGGTCATGTGACAGCAGACTAAGCAACGCGGGCGCGACCTCTTAGCCTTGATTGCGGTTGAGTGCTGGGTGCCTGCGGTGTATCTCGATTGCTGAGGAGGGATATTTGCCATCCGTATGTTCACGAAAGCGTACACCAAATGTCCTGGCAGTCTCTCAAACATACTCCTTCCCGCACTTTTCTACAACTCAAGCTGTAAACCACACCACACTGTTTCTCCATGCTCGATTTATCCTTGGGGTCCACCAATTTCTGCCGAAGAGTGTTATATAAAAGACTTGCTATAGGTGTTCACACCATGTTGTTGGAATATTTTCTGGAGTTGTTCTGACACTCCTCTTACGTACAGTAGTGCTGTAGAGAATCCAGTGGTCCTGGGGCCGTGGAAGCGGTCTCTTTGGGGATTTCCTTCTTCTCCTTCTTCTTAGGGAGGTTGACCAGCGTGGTCATGTGACTTAATGCAGTCGCCATCTTGAAAAAGACAACGTGATGTTGTCGAAACGTCGAGTTTAAGTTTCACCGTGTTGTTTCTGTGGGATAAATTCATTTTAACATTATGAATTCAGAAACCAGCAATCTACATGCAAATGTTTACTATGGCAAGACCGGTAGGTCCTTAAGAACCAGAACAAGTGAACACAAAGACGCCGTTTCTCCATACGAGGGCAAATCAAAGGCAACGCAACATGAGCGCATTGATCACAGCTCTTTCGACTTCGACAATACTAGCATTGTTGCCAACGATATCAGTTACCATCAAAAAATTTTTGTCGAAGCGTGGCACTCTTTAACGGACAATAACTCAGTAACTGACCACGCAGATGTTCCCAATATTTACATAATTTACATATGGGACCCTTGTTTATATTGACGACACTAGCCGTTTCGCATTATATAAATGATAGCCACGTTTTGACAATATAATTGAACCGTATTTTTATCTTACAGTTTATTCATGTGTAAGTCAGAGACAACCTTCCTAATTCAATATTCGCAATGCCTGACTGCGATTGCATGAGAAATGTTTAGGATCAGTAGAAAGCCTGTATAGGTAACCAAAAATTTGGAGTTTATTCTTTTGAAAACCCGTTATTTTTCATTCTGATATTTCTCGCTGCTTTGTATGTATCTGTAGCTTCAAAAACGCCAAAGAATCCTATGTACAACTAAATAAGGTTGTTAGACGAAGGAGAACGCAGTACTCAATTGGTATACCTGTGAAAAATATAGGGTTGTCGAAATGGATCGACCACGAAGATTCACCTTTTTCACGCCTTGTTAGATAATTATTTTTGACGTCATGCGCGCGCACTGTTTCGATTTCAGGATGTGAGAAGGAACACGAGGTTGTGACGCAGTATTTTAAATTAGTGGATTGAGCAGATATTTTTGGTGTTTTCTTGAGATAGTTTTAGTTGAGTTTCTTCCTTTTTCAAGTGTAATGTTGTTTCAAGGTACTTTAGAAAGTCTTTGTCAAGGACTCAGCTTGTGTTGTCCAGCTAGCGGAGGAGCAAAGACCAAATACCACGTTTTATTGAACAAAACAAAGTTGACGTCGATCTGCGACTTGACTGAGCTCGTGTCTTCCAGCTAGCGGGGGTACAAAGCCGGAAGTTACTTCTAATAAAACAAAACTTGAGGGCGATGTGCGGCAGAAGAGAGTTATATTGGAGTTAGTGTGGTGTCAAAAATCTTCGTTCAACCGTTGTATTCTATAATTCTGTCTGCAGCCATTGGATAAATGTCTGTTGCTTTTTCAGTTCAACCAAGCAATTTCCTTCGTGACGATTGTTGAGCAAGTGAAGAAATAAATCCTTAAATTATCAATTTTCATTATAATCACAAAAAAACAAGTGTCGATTTTTAAACAACGTCCTTCATTTTCGATCCATTATGTCGAACGCACTTTATAATAATCTGAAATTACTGCTAGTTTACAAACTTTGTGGGGACCGAGGTTTCCACAGTTAAATACCAACTGCAAGAACTTCGAAAGAAATTGATGTTAAAAATTGATTTAGTCAGTATCAACAATTTAACACCATTTTCGTTGTGGGGACTTCAAAAAATCCCCAATTCGAACAGACACTACAGTACTGGTGTGTATGCTATTACACGTACTTGTAAGTGGCCAAGTGCTAACACACACAGACACACACGCACACATACCTACAAACGACCAGTAGGCACAGACATTTCTTTCTTTCTCAGTAAAGAAACAAACTATAAAAAGTCACTTCTACATGAACTTGTAAAATTTCTGATATATTTTTTAACATAAAGACACAGAGACATATAATTTCACAAAGTGGAATTGGTTTATCAAGTAAAAGCAGGTAAAACTGCTATAAGCATTATCGATCATGAAGCACAACTTTGAGAGTACATTTTTTTCAGAACCAATCAGATCACAGGAAATAATATACTCCGTGTGGGGTATGTACCAGACTGCTTTTAAAACAAGTTCACTCGTAGAAATGAATAACTATAATATTGTGCTTTGATACTGTAATCACTCAGGTCTTCTTAATGTAATCCATATAATTTCCATAAAAGATACGAGGAGAAATTAGACATTGATCAGAATATACAGAACCTGGTTGGTGTATATATACTCAATACTTTATGCCAGATTGTGCATTTTAGCCACAGGAGTTGTTTGGCAGCCTGCTCGTGTAAGTTGGGCTTGGAGGAAGAGAAGAAAGTCAGCAGTTTTCAATGCAAATTGGTGAGCGGTTTATGTTTTTCTTTATCGACAATAATTTCTAGATTAAAGTCTTACTAAAAAGATAAAGTTAAGGCAACTTTCTTTAACGAGGGTAACACGTGACAGTAATACAACTGATAAACTTGTGGCCCTCGGTGCGCACTTTATCTCCTCTCTCTGTCAGTGCTCCGTTTTACTGGTATTTAAAGCTCAAGCTACACGGATCGGAGGAAAGTCGAAGCAGACGTTGGAGTCACCGAGAATCGAACTGGGGACCTCTAGCTCAGAAGGCTGCGCACTAACCAACTGAGCTACGCCTGCTTCTAAAGTCTTAAGACTAAGCCTTAATACAAGCTGTCTAAAACTGATAATTTCTTTTCCATCCAATTAAAGAACGCTTAGAAGAAAGAACCAATCAAAAGTAATATAATTGCAAAACGGGTTTTTTCCAAACATTTCAGAATACCGATTTCAAGTAATAGGTTTCGTGCGAATTCTTAAAACATGTCTGCACCAGTTGATTTTTGTCGACTTCATTAGACTGCTTCATCACAATATTATAAACTTATTGCAATTTCGATACGTAAATACCACTTTATATTGAAGAATAGTTGAAAATATATTTCGTATTGTGCGGAGTCGCCGTCAATATGATAAAGTGGTATTTACGCCTCAAAATCGCAATGAGTTTTGTATCATTATTTAACCATGTTTTTGCGAAAATCTTAAGGGAATTAGTTAAACATTTCACTTGATGATACTACAAATTCTTAATACGTGTCAGTACAAGTCAAGCATCTCAGTCATGGGAACAGGCGAGGCAACACTTCAGGTTCTGGTTTCAAACTTGAATCACGGGCAGTGGGAAACGTTGGTTACTAATATCACTGAGCTGTTTAAATGAGACAGAATAGCTCAAACTGTTGTTGATGTGTGTTGATTTGTGCTCACGAAGTCCTATTTTCAATATATAAACCTTTTCTGCAAGCCGCGATTGGATATTGTGCGTTTGTTTTAAAGTGAATTCGAGTGGCCATTTTCTCTTCATATTCAAATTGTAAACTTAGCACCAGGATGCTTGAAAGAGGTCCATTCCCCCAACGTCATGCGCGGCCTATTTGAATGTTTACATCATATCAAAAATTTAACTGAAGAAGAAAAAATAACAGGGTAGGATATTAGTGGGCACTGTCCCTGCCATGCCCAATCAGATATGCCTATTTACAACACGTGACTTTTTTCAGTAGAACCGCATGCATGGGCGAAACGTCACTACCGTGCCGCCAGGCAGGTTTCTTTATTTGAAGGGCAAAGACAGGAAAACTCAGGCAAGTTTCCTTATATGGATATAGTACCCCGCACACGCTTGATCCAGATGATCGCCACTAATATCCTACCTTGTTATTTTTTCTTTTTCATTTAAACTTGTGATACTCGCAGCCAACGTTTCCCACCGACCGTGAATGAATACAACATTACATTACAAATTAAATACGTCGTTTTATAATTATGCCTATGACAACACAAAACAGAATTCAGATGATACTTTGTTTACCAGAAGAGGTTGAATGTTAATGCAAGTCCTGCATATGATCTTACCACCTCCAAAATCCTGTCACAGAAAGGACCAGAAATAAAAACTATTGAAAACGATCGATCGACTCCAGTTTGCTGTCACAAAATTCGATCAGTATAATTAATTCGACTTCTCACTATTTTGTAAGCAATTTTGAATTTGTGAGAGGTTCTACTGTTAACTGAATACCTAATTGAAGTAAAAAAATGGTGGGAGCAGCCTAGAACAGCTAGTTGTACAGCAGCATATAAAACGTCGTGATCAAACCTTCCCTCGTTCAATCACGAGGACGACGATGAATATGCACACAAGGCATCTTGGGAAATTTTTGCACCGGAAAGATAAATATTACTCAATTCTTGAGCGGAACTCCTCTTAAAAATTTTGTTGTCAAAGTCAAAATGCTATTTTCTAAAATACTTTTTTCAAAAGCTCGTTATGGATTATTTTTTTAACAGTTTAGAGCATGTTCGATAACTACGAGAACGATTGTGAGCTGCCCTGTTTTAATATTTGTTGTGACTTTCTGAACAGTTTTGTTTCGTCTGAAGTGTTAAAATGAATGAAACAAGAACGAGCGAAGCGGTGTCTAAATCAGAAAATGACAAGGAAAACAGAGAGGCTAATAGTTTTTTGAGCCGAAGACAGCCTTTGTATCAATGGGCGATTTGGAGATTGAAGAGTTTTCGAGAAAGCAAAATGACACGGTTTGAACCTGAACAAATTTTAGTAGTATTTAACAATTATTCACCGAAGTGAGGTGGAGGTGAATAATTGTTTTAGTATATACCACACAAGCTGAATAACAGGCAGACCAAAAAAAGAAACGAAATGAAAAAGAAATGAAACGGGAAGCCATTTTGTTTCTCTTCGGCTGCTCGGAGGTGAATGGAACTTTGCTAATCACCTCCGAGTTAACCAATCAGAACGCGCGAAAAACACTATTTGCTTGTGTGGTATATACTAATTGAAAATGAGTATTAATCGGTGTAAGTGACTTTGTTGTTTTAATCATTAAGCTTTAAACTACCTGGATAATACGTATTTAATTTTATAATTTGTCTAAAAATTTTTCGGCAAGAAAAAAGTTATAAATTTGCTGCCGAAACATGTGATGTTTTTTTTTTGAAACACTTATGAGATTCAAATCAAAAAATAGAAAAAAACTGTTTAGAAGTGGAGCGTCAATTAGGAAAATTTGATACAACAACCATTTATTTTAACTCGTGCCATGATCATTGCTCTTAAAGTTGGACCGAGGTTAATGTTCCAGGTATAAGGATAACTAGTATGACGTAATTGATTATAACTGGACCCAGGTTAATGTTCCAGGTATAAAGGTAACTAGTATGACGTAAT
>JANSTQ010023456.1:0-16150 GCA_026167885.1 Bergia puertoricense | reverse complement strand
ATTACTGAATTACAATTACACTTTTAAATACCTGCTATAGTGCTGCAAGGAAATCCAGGAATTACACAACGCCCCAAAGAGAAGAGATATGAAAAAATAACAAAAAACTTCAAGTAAAATATGTCCGCCATGTTGGTTGAAATCCCGGAAGATCCCGTATAGCGACAACGTGGAAGCGACAACGTGGAAATGACACATTTGGGCTTCCGTAGTGGAGACCCCAACATCGCTTTTTGTTGTGGCTACTGCGTTAAGGGCAGGTAGCCACCATGTCATCGCGCTGTGAGTGTCCACTCGGCGCGCGAGGTTCTCTAGGATGTCATTGCAAGATTACTTAAATGGGAGCTACTCTTTTAATGGTGTAACAAAACGGATGTTACAACTAGTTTCCAATCGAGTAACTACGATCTAATTTTCACCAATAAATACCTAAATACATGGACTACAGTAAAGGCGAATTTATGCCGAACAGCGAGCGAAGTTAACCCGGTCTATTCCGTCAAATAATCGACTTCTGATGTTTGACTACGCGCTGAGCTTTCGTCTAATTCCTGCACGTGTTTTGAGCTGTTCATCGACCGACAGGTAAGAGTCTCGATATTTACGATATTTTCGTGTTTGTTTGTGCCAGTAATCAAGCACAGCATTCAAGCAATATGTCCAGTGTTTTCTCGTATAGTCTTTCAGGTTTTTTGAAGGTTTAAACAGGATTTTCACCGGGAAAACGTTGCATCAATCGCCCACGTGTGGTTGGCAAGATGGCCGCCGAGCGATTTGTGCAGCTTTTATTTATCTTGGCCATTATCAGTATAAATTATTTAAAATCTATAGTATAACTTTCATTGTATTTTGCCATTTCCCAACACTAATTCTTGAATGCATTGTGTTTAGATGAAACAATTGAAGGGTATATTCATTCACTGAGCCCCATCAAAAGAGCGATAAACAACTCTACAACATGTTTTGACTGCACCGTTCAAACAAAAGCAGATGAGTCATTTAGAGCTGTCTGCTACAGCCCCCCAAAAATGACTAGACTTACAGCAGGCTTACACTAACAAGTCACCAATAAAGATTGCTGGAGTGAAAGCAAAAACAAGCAAAAGATACCATGGTGCAGATTCCAAAGAATTCACCCCGGGAATTCACCATTACAAACTCTGCTGGAATTATACCATCAACTACAGATTTCCCCTATAATGAATCTTTAAGCACATGTGCTCTGTGCAGGATGCGCTGGCAAAAGATATTTACGAAACAATTGACATTAAAGTGAAGATCTTGAAAAAGCAGCAGAATAAACAACTGGAGGTAAAGAATGACAAGTCAACATACAAGTGTGACTGTCTCGTAGGAGATGACACAAACATAATAAAAGTGCTCCTGTGGGAAGATTGTATTGACCTTGCGAGAACCGGTAACAACTATCATTTTAAGAACTTAACAGTTCGAATATTCGATGATGTAAAGTTTCTCAACACCAGTGAATCCTCAATCATTACTAAAGTTGATGAAAACCTCAAGGTAGATCTCTCTGTAACAGATACCCAAGAGCACATCATTGAGGGTCAGTGTGTTGCAGTCCACATTAAAAGTAGTGCTTCATGTATAGTGTGCAACAATTCAATTAATATAAAACCTGACCAACAGAAAGTAACATGCAAACATTGCAACCTTACTTTACTTGCAACATCAGCGAAATCCAAGATTGTTGCTCAGATGGTCATCAAAACAAAAGAACAAAAATTACTAGCATTCACCTTGTTTAATGATGCCATTCAAAGCTTTTTAAATGTTGCTGGCTGTGACAAAACTCTTTCTGAAATTCCAATTGAGGACTTACAAAGAATGATTCTTCAAAGCCCAGAATAAAAGATGATTGCAGACAAATCTGTTCATGTAGTTGAACAGTTTTTATCCAACCAATGTCATATGCTATAGATTAATATTAGATGTTACTGTTTTAAGAACTTGATATTGTTTTTAAATAATGAAATTTTTCATAATGTATCATAAAAATTACACAAACAAATCAGATATTATGATATTGAAAACAAGTTATTAAAAACAATATCAGGATCATAACAGTTCTACATTACAAAATTTAAACTACATGTTACAATGCACTAACCAAAACATTTTTCAAAAGTATCATGCATTACCTTACATCTTTGTAACTGGCAAGTGCTACATGTAATGAGTCACATGTTCCTATTTATGGTTTCAGAGAGTACACTGACACTGAATTTCACCTTTTCACCAGTTTGTGTTTTCAGTTTAAAAAAAGTTTAAAGCCCTATTTCATTAATAGAAAAGGAAAGGAAAAGCTAAGGACAGGGCATTTAACTTTTGAGGGGGTCAGGGGGCACGGCAAATACCAAAAAAATCATGCATGGATTCACATTTGGAAAAAAGTTGTTATATCAAACTTTCTAAAGACTCTTGAGCAAAAATATTATAAATATCAAGGAAAAACAATTGCCCAACCCACTTTCCCCGCAAAAACACTCCATCCCAAAGTAGCATGTTGCAGTCACAGAAATGCAATAAAGTACCAAACTATACAAGAAGTGTGATTGAATGAAAGTATTTATTAATTACCATCAGTACTTAAGGATATTTTATGTGTTTTTTTTGCAATTTGTTGTGTATGATGTTCAACTTTTTATTGCCCCCGGAGGGTTTTGGCCCAGAGGCCAAAACCCGAGGAGGCATCATAGCAGTCCCCGCGTGTGTATATGTATAGGATTTGAAAAAAAAAATTTAAATTAAAAAAGTAATAAAAAAAAAATAGTAAAAGTAAAAATAAAAAGTTTTCGGTGCCGCGCGCAAGGTGCTCTGGGAAGTCAGGAGATTGTCACGCGGGCGTTAGTCTTGGCTGGTTCTGATTGGTTTTGAAGATTTCCTTGGGCCTTGTTTATAGATTCGAAGGTGAGTAAATTCGATTGACAGACTCGACCAAAACCTTGATTTATCAGACAGAAATCAGCAGCCCACTGGCGATCGAAAGACTCGATCAAAAACATGATTTGTCAGACACAAATCCGCATCCCACTGGCGATCGACAGACACGATCAAAAACCACGATCGAAAGACTCGATCAAAAACGTGATTTGTAAGACACAATCACCTACAACCGAGTTTCGTAAGACAGAGATATATTTCAGAAACAAGGTTGGTACTCGCGGTAACCGAATCTCATTATTTCTATTTGTGTAGCATTCACAGAACTGACCAAGCCACACGCCGCACTGTAGCAAGCAAATGAGAAAACAACGAAGATTTAAAGTGATAGAGTTCGTTGATGTACGATCTGTTTTATGGGTTAAAAAAGAAATCAGTTGTAGTTCAACTGTCAGTTTAAGTAAAAGTTACTCATTCAGTGAAATTTTCAGACAATAAAAGTAGCACATTCAAATGCTAAGCTGTAAAAATAACAAATAAATAAATGTTTTTTTTATGTTACTCGTTGGATGTCATGGTGTTTCAAAGCGGGGGCAGCTGTAGTGTAAACTATTACTAGTCTTTATAAAATAAATGAAACCATAAGAAAATTTCGGTTGGAGTTTAATAAACTTTGTTTGAGATTATAATCGCAAGTGCACCTATTTTGGGGCGTAGCTAGCCATTTTTAGTTTATAAGCCCGTTCCAAACTTTGCGAGTGCGGCGAGGGAGAAGGGTAAAGGATTGGCTTATGAATAACAAAGGAGATTTTTCCATGCTTTGTTAAAACTCCGATGGCCAACATATAAGATAACGCACTTTACATTTTATGAAGTATCCTCATGTCTTGTTTTCCTGTTTCAGTTGTCAAGAAAAAGAGGTTTACTTCGGTGTAAGAACCTCTGAACTGACGTCATAGTATTCTATGATACAGATACACAAATGTCACAGTGTGAGCAATGATGGCTCGTTCCATCGTCGAGAATTGGGAACGGTGCATGTTTACACTCATACTCTTCAAAATTTACTTCAGTTATGGGAGGTGAATTGACATCATTACCGTGTTCGACGTCTAGTTGACGTCAATTATATTGTTCTGAATTGTGTAATTTAACTCCCATAACTAAAGCAAATTTTCAAATCTATGAGTACAAGAGTGCAACTTATCAACATTGTTGGGCGATTTATCGCCCTTCACCAGTCCCTTCACCACTGGTGCACCCAGGGTGACGTCAGTTGCGAGGGTAGAGACAGGAAAAAAAAATGTTCCGATGATACGTCAAAAAAGTTTGTAAGCCCAGACACTGATCGCTTCCTCTCGGCCAAATTTTAAATTAATGGCCGTTACTTCTATTTTAATCGGCTGTGCGTAGTCTTGGGCTTATTGGCTTAGAGGCAGTTATGCGCATGTGCCTGTATTGTGTAAACGATGGTAGAACATGGTAGCAAAGGGGCAGTTTATGAATATATCAGCATTTGGTCCTCGGGGCAAAAGGAAGTTTTGTTCAGTCAGTTATCTTCATTTATTTTAATTTTTCCTTCACGAGCTTACTGGCTAGGGTTTTGAGTTAAAACACTGAGAGACAGTTCACAAAAACCACACAGACAAAACGTGCGCATTGGGTTTTGTGGTTCAATCCATAATTTGTGTGATGCCAAACCGAAATATATAAACAGGAAAACAAAAAATGTGTGGTAACTTTATTTAAAAAATAGCCTTTTCTTGTAATGCTATTTTTTTAGCTAAAGTTAAACAGTGAATTCAGTATAATTAATGATGTAATTAATGTGACTGGAAAGTGGTAACAAAATTGAGTTTTTGTTACAAACTGACTGTACTGAAATTCCTAAGCCATAAACAAGCCCTGATTTTCACAACACTTCAAAAAAATAACGTGGCCTCTATCAGCCCGATATCTCATCTGACACAATTCTGAGCCGTGTTCTCTCAACTAACACACAGAACACATACTAGGGCTGTGACGAAGGCCAAAAAAACCTTCGAAGGTTCGTTGGGGTTTTCGAAAGAACCTTCGTTGTAGGA
This sequence comes from Bergia puertoricense, assembly GCA_026167885.1. Classification (NCBI taxonomy): domain Eukaryota; kingdom Metazoa; phylum Cnidaria; class Anthozoa; order Zoantharia; family Parazoanthidae; genus Bergia; species Bergia puertoricense. The sequence goes on along the minus strand of JANSTQ010023456.1, from coordinate 11,162 downwards.
AGTACTTAATAAAACACTCTCGATCTCAGGCTCCAAAACATGAAAAAACGTGCCTCTGCACGATCACCCAACGTATTCACCCTACCCTAAGTAGCGCAGTCTGAGACACATGGCTCATAAGGCGGGCGTTTATCTCCAGTTTCCGTAGCGTTAAGCGGGTGAGAGTCAGCGATTCCCCCTGGACAGGACACTAATCCATCACAGGTTAGCCCCCAGCAGAAGCTGGTACTCATTTACACAGCCGAGTCGACTGGAACAAGCCGAGTAAAGTGCCTTGCTCAAGGACACAACACAGTGGTCAGGCCGGGGTTCGAACTCACGACCTTAAGGTTTCGGGTCAGACACGCTAACCGCTCGATCGCTGCGTCACCTGAGACACAGAAGAGACATTTCAAATTCAAAGAATTTTATTCTGTATTAGTCAACGAAAATGAGCTCAATCTGATAACTTAAAACCGCCAGGTTTAAAGTCAAGTTTCTAAGAAATTAGGGAATTTTTGTCGAAATATGCCGTTGTTTTGTATAAATTTAAAACTACTGACCAAAGAAACGAAGGTTCGAAGGTTGAAAAAAACCTTCGAATGCAACGTGAACGAACGAAGATTCTTCCCAGTAACACATACACATAAAAATAGTAATGTGACCTGTACAGTTTGTACACCAGTGGTTTTGCTGGCCGGTGCCTTTGTTATTATCATTATCAGTTACTTTCTATCTCGTCAGCAAACTTTGGCGCTTTCATTTTTAAGCGCCGTTAATGCACTAGTCAAACGAAATCAGCCCCCTTCGGACCAGAGGACATCACAGCTTTATTAACCAATATCACTGCCCTAGGGGGAGGGGGTTTCGACAAACATGAACTCACCATTACCGACACAGGGGCTGATGTGGGGGATTTGACGGTGGTTTTTCCAATGTAGTCGTGTAAGTTGTGGAAATTTGTATAAACAGATGTCTGAATTGAAATATTTGTAACAAGAGTTTATCATATGATCATGATATAAAATGCAAGAGTTCTGCACGGTCGTTGTTAGATTTTAAAAATGTATTATGTAATTGTCTTAGCTGTTATTAGTTTCCTTTTTGTTCGTCAATGGTATTGAAAGACTGGCTGGGCCTCCTGTTGAAATAAAGGTATTTCCATCTATCTAGGGTGGATAGGTGGATGTTGAGACATGTTTTTAGTTCTAAGTCTTTCTCTGTAACGTTTCGCCAGTTTAAGACGTTTTAATCCATTGCATGGTGTGGTGTTCGACACCTCCCCCCCCCTCCTTCCCCTATCTCCCCCCTCTCTTCCCTGTACGATATACTTTTACTGATTTCTTCACGATATAAAATTGAAAGCTTCTTCCATCTGCACTGGTTGTCTCAACCTTTAAAAAAAGTTTCCATTTTGACAGTACGCAGTTTGGTGGCATTCAGTGGCAGAAAATTTGGTATAGCTTTTGGAGTGGCTTGTAAAATGACACTGAGACACGGTAACTAAGTTAAACACTTTACAAATTTATAAGTGTTTTTAAGTTCAAATGGAACCTCAATCAAAAACTGCAGGGGGCTTCTTGCAGTTTGTAAAAAAAATATAATGTAGGAAAATTCTATCCTCCACATCAAAATTTTCAAAAAAAACCCCCAAAAAACCCAAACTCCACAATCTTTTCCCAACAACTCCTAAAAAAACCGAACATTAATAAACACAAAATGCTATATTTTTCAGTATTCCTTCTCTGTACATTCTAAAAAAACAATGTTTTATTATAACTTTGTCTGAAAAAACAAACCGAGATGGGATAGCAACATTTCGCTAATGCAAATGTTTGCTGACGTCATTCCCTCGTGGGGGTAAACTTTGACGTTTATGTAGAATTACGGGAATTTACGGGCTAAAGAAGGTCGGGTGACAAAAAATGCTGTTTTAGGTTGAAATCCATTCATAAATTTAATAATAAAAAACCCGCCTGAAACAAGGTTATGTCAGAGAATTTTGAGGAGGAAAAATATTTTTTCTTCGCCCGCAACCCCAGCCATAGACAAGGCTCTAACACCGTACTTTTGCTCCCCACAGTTCACAAGGGAACAAAAATATTCTAGGGAACTGAAACGTCACCAGCCACCTTCGTTTTCTCTTTTAAAAACGCAGTCAAGGACAGTTTAAACGTTGTATACAAATAGCGTCACTAAATGATCATTTCTAGTTCAAACTAGGGAGGATATAAAGAGATCGTTTTGAGGTTCTTGTTTGCCAGACTTTTGCCGTTTCCATGTGTGCAAGCGAATTTGTCCCAGATTAAATTCCCACCAAGGTTTGCACCACTTTCAACAAGAAGTAATAACCAGAAAATAATTTCTATCGTTCACATACACATTGCCAGCTCGCGTTCACTTGTCTATTTATCACTTGGTAGCTTCCTGGCAGACGTTTCATAATGAGACTTCCTGACGGGTGGCTTGGGAAGGCGGTGAGTATGTTCCAGTTTAAAAAGACACGTGTGTGAGAAGCTTGGTTGTGGCATTTATTCTATTAACAGTTTAAGAATTTAGAGTTTTAAAAAAGGTTATGAAGCTTTACAGCTTTTTATGTAATCTAAAGTTGAGCTCTATACCGACAGAGCTAACCACTTTAGGAATTGGTTATTATCAGTAAGATAGGGTTGGGGCTGAAGACATATTGGTTGCGTAGCTACATGTTTTGGCCAATTTTACATGTAAGTTGATTTTAAACAGTTGTTTGTACTATGAAAGGCCTCAAAACCAGGTTGGGTCAAAAACTGATGAAAAGGAAAATATTTTCTCTTCAGCCCCATGCCGGACATAAATAATGGACAGTCCCTTATCCATTGCTCTAAATAGTCAGCACAGATCTGCACCAGAAAAAATTCTACCATGGTAAGGAAAAATGGGAGGATTGAATTAAAATAAAAAAAACATAATTCCTAATTTAGCAAGGTCTGACAACGAACATGCAATGGCTGTATACTCACGAGTGTCTTGACATGTTTGAACACACTTTCCTGCTAAGTCAGAAATATGTTCTAGCTGTGAATACGTGTCCACTCAATTATGAATCTCATTACTAGTTTCACCACATTTACTGGAAACTACTTGGGAGAGTTCAGAGCTTAATCATAGTTCTTGCTTTTCACAAACACTCTGTGTTAGAAACTCATCTTAGCTGACAAATAGGGGCAAAGGTAGTCTTGTAACCAGAAAAGCAACAACACTGTCAGTGAAAAGTTAACAGCTAGATTTGTTGCTGACGGCCAGATACCAACGAGTTATGAAATCATGTCCGTTTATCAAGCTGGCGTTATTCAACAAATGTCCTTGACTTCCTCCAGAAACTTGTTTATTTTCTTTCCATCTACGAAAAAGACAAAGTTCCTTTAGGGCAAATGAAATAAAGAGTGTTTAGTGGTGAAGATGTTTTTTTGTTAGTTATATAGCTCATAGATCTGTAAGGAAAGTCTCCAAGGCAGACTTTTTGAGACTGTTAATTTACAGTATATTTTCCATTCGTGTGTAGTATTGTTGTAAAGTCTGGCATTATTTTTCTTCTCCCTCTCCCCACATCACTCGGTTTGGAGATCTTCGAGTCACATCTTCAGCTCATCCCCATACATTTTGTGTACAATGAGAAAATACAGCCTGCTCCCCCCCAAAGAATCCTGGCAGTTGATTGCAAATCTTTTTAAAAGTGTATAAAACAGCGTGTTCCTACGACATGACATCTCAATTTCAGTTTTAGAGAAATAAATATCAAAAGTAATTCAAAAGTATTTCAAAATTTCATCAAATCAGATATCAATAAATCTATTCAATTTGTGCTCTTAAAGACTTGATCATTTACGCCTCAATTTTTCACTACGGTATGACAACTTGATGGTGACTACAGGCCAAGTAAGTAAAAAGTTTCACTGTAAGAAATCTTCAAAAGCTACTTACAGATTTGGACCTGTTCCAACCACCCCCTCCAAACAGTCCTCGGCCAAAGAGCCCTGACCACTGGCTGGAACTCCCCTGTTGCTGCCGGATCTGAGCCTGCTGTTCCTCTTGTTCACGTAACCGCTGCTGGTTTCTTTTGAATGCTTCAATGATGTCATCTTCGTTACGATAGAAATCTAATACCGTCCTTACATCATCTACATTTGAAGTGGCTATCGCTGGGGAATGTTAATAAAACATTCTACATTTTAAAATGCATTTCTTCAGTTTAAATGAGGGCTGTCACAATAAATTAAAGCGTATGCTTGTAATGTGAGATGGATGTGAGAGACAACTGAAGCAGTACACAGTCAGTCATTTGACTGTTCACTGGCCAGCAGTTAAATGGCAGTTGAAATTTGACTAGATTAGCTGAAGCAACAACAAACACGACCCAAGCTGTACATGGTCGATTATTTGACTGTTTACTGGCCAGCAGTTACATGGCAGTTGAAATTTGATTAGATTAGCTGAAGCAACAACAAACACGACCCAAGCTGTACATGGTCGGTCATTTGTCTGTTCACTGGCCAGCAGTTACATGGCACCATGACTCAGTAACAAACAATAATTGGTAGAAATTTGATTAGATTAGCCAAGGCAACAACAAACATGACCCAAGCTGATATCAGCCAGACATTTGAAGCAGTAATATGGACCCTGTTACTCACTCATTGATACTCACTCTGTAACAGTGGAATCAGATCAATAAGAGTTCTGTCTGCAGAGTCGCCTTCCCATTTCTTCAGAACAATTGTATTGCTTTCGTTTAGTTTGGTTGCCTGTTTGTCACAATCCACCATCAGAACTTTCTTGATATCACGGTTGAGACACGACAAATCCTGGGAGTTAAAAACAGGTAGAAATGTTAACTCACCACTCTTTGATGTATAAACATATTTCAGTGTGATGTCATTGCTCATATTTTGTCTCATTAGCAAAATATAGCATAAATCCAACTTCAGTTTTGAACAAAAACTGTCCATAAAATAATCAAAAAAGGTATGGCTGAGTTAATATTTATGAAAGATTTGAACCTGATGTGTTGAATACTTTTGGAGTAATATTTCTTTGGAAATATCAAATATTAAAGACACTGTATGGCTGGATGCAAAAATTGCCTCCAGTAATAGAAATCTCTATGAATTTGTAAGATTTCAAACCATCTTCAAATTTCTTTGATTTATCAAGCTCAAATTTTAAATGAGTACAAATTGTGTCATGTTCTACTGAATAATGAACTCATATAATTATGTATGCTATTAGGTCAAAATGTCAAAAATGGCGTCACCAGAAATCCACCTATTGTCTCCCTTGCAGTTGCTTAACCTGACTGGATGGAGCTGTTCCGACAAATCTACCTTATTATTGGAAATTAATGATGCACTTTATTAACGTGAATTTGAACATTTTGCATTAATTTAATCAACATTAATCTATTTTATCATTAATTTCAGTATTAAATATGTTAATTTAAAAGACCTTGATTTGTTTTAACAGTCATTACTGACATATTTTTTAACAATTTCCTCCAACAAAAACAAGGAAAGGAGATCATTTTGAATGGCTGGAGAGCCACGGGTATTATGGAGGAGGTACAGAAAGCTAGAGCAAGAGATCTTTAGAACTGTTTGCCTAAACACAATATCAGAACATTTTGATGTGGCAGTGTAAATAATGTTGAATTGCTGTTGAGTTTTGTTTTTATTTTTCCAGTTCATGCTAACAGAATAAACAACATTTACCATGGAGATTAGATTAGCATTAATTTAACTCAATTTAAAAGACTCACACATGTACAAGCAATTTGCATCAATTTACTGGTAATTTGATTTTGAAAGACCTACAAGCAATTCATGTTAATTTGATGTCGTATTTATTTAAGCCATGTCAATATGCTAAAGCTAGCTAAATCCTTTCCCGAGCCAAGTGGCTGGGGCTTATCTCCGGTTTCCGTAGTGTTAAACGGGTGAGAGTCTGCAACTCCCCCTGGACAGGACACTAATCCATCGCAGGTTAGCCCCCAGCAGAAGCTGGTACTCATTTACACAGCTGAGTCGACTGGGGCAAGTCGGGTAAAGTGCCTTGCTCAAGGACATAATACAGTGGTTAGGCCAGGGTTCGAACTCACGACCTTCAATATAGTGCATCATTAATTTCCTATAATAAGGTTATCCTGAGAGGGGAGAGATGATGGGACTGTTCATTCAACCATTTTCAACTATTTCCCATGATCCAACATTATTATTATTGTTGGTGGTAGAGTGGTCAAGTGGTTAGTGTGTCTGACTTGTAACCTTGAATCTCATCCTGACTATCATGTTGTGTCCTTGAGCAAGGCACTTTACTTGAATTGCTTCAATCAACTTAGCTGTATGAATGAGTACTGGCATGCTGGGGTAAAGATTGGGAAAGGAGTAGCACCCTCCCCTACCCTTGTGGTAGTAGATAAAGGAGTAGCACCCTCTCCTACCCTTGTGGTAGTAACTAAAGGAGCAGCACCCTTCCCTACCCTTGTGGTAGTAGATAAAGGAGTAGCACCCTCCCCTACCCTTGTGGTAGTAGATAAAGGAGTAGCACCCTCCCCTACCCTTGTGGTAGTAGCTAAAGGAGTAGCACCCTCCCCTACCGTACCCTCCACTACCCTTGTGGTAGTAGCTAAAGGAGTAGCACCCTCCTCTACCCTTGTGGTAGTAGCTAAAGGAGTAGCACCCTCCCCTACCTTTGTAGTAGAAGCTAAAGAAAAAGTGAGTACCAGCATGCTGGGGTAAAGATTGGGAAAGGAGTAGCACCCTCCCCTCCCCTTGTAGTAGAAGCTAAAGAAAAAGTGAGTACCAGCATGCTGGGGTAAAGATTGGGAAAGGAGTAGCACCCTCCCCTCCCCTTGTAGTAGAAGCTAAAGAAAAAGTGAGTACCATCATACTGGGGTAAAATTTGGGAAAGGGGTAGCACCCTCCCCTGCCCTTGTGGTAGTAGCTAAGGAAAAAGCAGTCTTCAGGTCACTGTTGACTGCAGTCGACCAATTTACTTTACTTTTCATGTTAAACATGATTATCTTTAGTTACTTTAACATGTGTGCCATCAATGTATTTGGTTGCATCTCTATACAGTCTGTACATGATCATTCCATTTGGATCCAGCCCATCAATAACTGGTGATGCACTCTGTGGAACAAACAGTGGTATCAGTCCAAATACACATTCTGAATGGTAGCTTGTGAGGACAGAGGGAAGGTAATGGAGAGCAGATTACAGCTGTAAGGTGAGGGACAACAGTTTGCTTAAATAGTTCCATGTCCAAAACAGGTAACATAACCTTAACTCTTTCAGTCACAAGCACAATATGTAATGTGTTCTGGCATCTAGAAATGTCCAGAGTGTACAGAGGTGTACAGAAGTATCTAAAGGTCTGGGAACGTCCAAACACCATCCAGAGGAGTCCACAGGTGTCAAGATGTGTCCAGAGGTGTCTACTGGTACACACCTTAATAATATTTGATATCTCAAGAAACCTCTGGGTAAGTCTAGAACATCACTGGACAGTGTTTTTCTTAAGGTCGGGGAAAATAGGTACAGGTGCTGGGAACATAGGTACACCTTCATATTGACAGGCGAGCCCGAGCATGGAGGAGGGACATGTGAAATTTTATGTGTTTTAGGGGACCTTTATCACTTTTTATGCTAGTTTGCAACCTAAATTTCTCTTTGCTTGATCAGTTTTGAAAACTTTTTTTAAAACAACAACTATACATTCTATCCATTCCTTCTCTTATATGGTTACATTTGCTAAAAGAAAAGGCCAGTACAGCACTAGCCTTTAGCACTGCATTATTACCAGATGATCTTGGCTTTATTTCATGATCTTCTCCACTTTTGATCTCACCTGTGGTTTCACGGTCCATTACACTCCCTAAACACGCATGGGTCAGTTTGTGTTTAAACTATTTTCTCGATAATACTTTGCAGTAAAAGTTGCTAATTAAATGGAAAAGCCTGTTTAGTTTAAAAGATATTAATACTACTGCTGCTCTAAAGAACTGAGTGTTGGCTGGAGACTGTAAACACGTCATTTTCTTAGGTGTTATAGAGTTAAATTATATAATTTGTGATCAAATTTCCCTTGAGTTTGTGTAGTTTGGCTTTTGAGTTCTACATGTAGATTCTCAGTAACTTTTTTCTGTACGTGTAAGTAAGAACTCTCTCACTTCTCAGTATTGTTCTTTTGGCACAAACATCTGCTCACAAGCTGTTAGTTTGCTGTTTTCTAAAATCTGTTTTAAAGTCTTTGACTTCTTGCAGCCAGTAAACTGTTAGTGAAGAGAAATAATTTCTGCTACTACTTGTGCAACATACAATACTATAATCATGGAGAAAATGAAAGACTTTTCTTTTGGAAAGATATGTTAACCTGTTTCCAAATAACAACACAGTGGAATAATTTCACATAACTGTTCGTTCATGCATTACAACACTTGTGCATGTGATGTCTGCAAATCACTTTTTTTTGAGCAGTTTCTTAACTCATTTGAGTCAATTTAAAAATTTGTTTCTTGAAACATTGCAGTCATTGTAATTAATTTTTTATACAGGACAAAACCACTGTTACAATTATTATCTTTAAAAATCTTGAAACTGGAGGCAAAACAGACATGTGTCACTGGCGGAGAAAGCAGTACATACAGCCACGGGGGAAAGTCGGTACAATTTACCAGTGTACTGGCCTTAAAAAAAACACTGCTGGATATGTCTAGACACCTCTACACACCACTTGACAATTACCTGGGTCAATTATTTTTCTGAAAAAACTGAGGACTAAAAAATTAAATGGGCGTGGCTTAATTGCAAATATTTTTTTGGAAAATTTTCAACTTTTTAATTTATTACGAACAGGTTTTTAAAATACCAATTATGGAATACCTATTAAGGTTATGTATAATATATAATGTATGTAAAATAATGTAATTTAATGTATGTAATGTAATCAACAAAATTATGGAGATTTTACTTACAAATCCAACTTCATGTGTGTATACAACAACCTCAAACAAAGGAGGTCCCAACTGACTCAGGAACAGATCCAGTCCTGGTCTCTTCCTGAACCTCCAGCCACTTTTCCTCTAGAAAATAAGTAATCCTTATTAGATGGCTGATCACCAATTCAATTGCTGGGTATTTTTACAAGTTTGTAGTAAATTGGTGTATCATTAGATGAGCTAAAATATTAATGATACAACTTGGTAATTATGCAAAACTACCAAGTCATATTGGCCTGTCAGGTGCTTGATAAGGTGTTTAGGGATTGTTCATCATTTACTGGGAATACAGGAATGGACAACTGCCAATCGAATTCTGCATTCTTTTCCAAAACCCCCAACAGTTTTTGAGGGAAAATATTAAACCCCAGTTAAGTCTTTCACTAATAACAGTGCGTTGTTTCTATTATGCCTAAATTGTGACAGATTTCAAATGATAGTACAGTAAACAGTTGCGCATTTAAAAATGTACTTCTCCATATAAAAATGTACTTTTAGAATTTGATCTTTAGAGCACACATTGAGGCTGGATATTGCAACTACTGATCAATCACAGCTTAGCCTTTTAATGGTGCTTTTTGCAATTGGGATATCTCATCAGTTGACCAATGAGAATGTTGATACTTTGATACTTGAGATATTCTGATGGTGAACCAATCACAGAGAACAGATCTGGTTCATGTCAATCAACATGTAATGATTACAATATCTTTTGATTAAATGTAGAAAACATCTCTTATCTCCTCTAACTAACTATGACATCAATGAGAACCAAGGGTAACCAAAAAATACCCTTGATCAAAACTGAAATGGTATTTTCTATTTAAAAAAGCCAACTAAATGCCAGCCAAAATCTTTTAATCCCAAAACATACTGATCAAATCCATCAACCCAAAAGATACCAAAATTGTAAATTTCATACCCAAGAAAATCCTCTACAGGACCCCATCACTCTTATATGAGTACTCCCCTGGGGTAACAACAGTAAATATATAACACTTACATCATATTCAGGGTGGACAAGAACATTGGTCATCTCCAGCACCAGGGTGTAAGGTGGCTGGTAATAGGGTTCCTGTAAAGGATCTGGTAACAACATCCTACTGGATGGCTCAGCAAACATCTGGTGATGAACACAAATCAATCCTTACCATAACAGAAGAAAAACACAAATCAACATTCACCATTAGAAGTTATATTCAGCATTTTTCTTAGTCTGTTAAACAATGTTAAGTGCCAGGGAAAAAAGGAAGTAGTAGCTACTGGTATTCACTTTAAAGGCAGATTTTAGATAATGGCTGGAAGGGCAGAACAACCACTGGGAAAAATGATACAGAAACTTTTCCTGAAAGTCTACTGCCCCAAGAAAACACAGGGTAAAAATACATATAATAATGATAACCCTCAAATGGACAAGGGGGGGAGGGGGAGGGGGGTCATTTTAATGACCCCAAATTTTTCCAACTTAAAATCTGAAACACTAAAAAAAGCAGTAAAAATGAAGCTTGCCATACTTGTAGTTCAGTTATTATCAAAATAACTACATGTAAAACACCTTTTGGCATTATTTTATTGTATGACACAATCACCTCAGTTCAATTTTTGTACAAGAAACTGTGTAAATTATTTCAACCAAAAACATAATTTTTTCTGGAAAATTTAATTTACTTTCTTATTTTCCATTCTATTCTTCAACATTTTCCTATTTGAGCATATAAATACATGTTTTCTATTAATTTCAAGAAAAATTTGCTGCAAATTTTTGACAATTAAAATTTCGAAAAATTCAATATGGCAGCAAAGATGGTGGACCTGTTGTGCAAAGACTGCTGCCATAGCAACAGTTCTTTACTAAAACTTGAATGCTGCTGGCATGCCCTATGGTCAGTTTTTAGGTGTAATCGTTTGGAAAATCTTGGGAGGTCAACTTGACCCCCTTGTCCAAATACAGTATGATTTAAGGGTATCTATTAATCAGATACTACTACTTACTACTACTTCTACTACCACTACCACTGCCACCGCTGCCACTGCTGCTGTCACCACCGCCACCGCCACCACCGTCACTACTATTTTTACTACTACTACTACTACTACTACTACTACTACTACTACTACTACTACTGCTACTGCTACTGCTACTGCTACTGCT